>MU685480.1:0-20846 GCA_026770625.1 Nicotiana glauca
CATTTCTGCTATTTTGGTTTGCCGGGACGTTCGATATTAGAATTCGGAGTGTTTTGGGACACTTAGTCCCTAAATAAGAGTTTAAGAGTTTAAAAATGGCCGCATTCGGAACAGTGTGAAGACGACCTCGAAATGGAAATCCGATGGTTCCGTTAGCTCCGTTAGGTGATTTCGGGGTTGGGAGCGTGTTCGGAATGTTATTTGGAGGTCCGTAGCTCATTTATGAATTTTTGAAGTTTCCGGTCCGATAGTGAGTTTTTGATCCGAGGGTTGGATTTGGATTTTGGAAGTTGCTGTAGCTCCGTCATGTCATTTGGGATGTGTGTGCAAAATTTCAGGTCGTTCGGACGAGGTTCAGTTAGGTTTTTGATCGAAAGCGTTTTTGGTTAGAATTTGAAGTTCTTAGACTTGAATCCTTGATTTAATCGGGTTTCCGGTGTTGTTGAGGTGTTTTGAGGATTGGTACCAGTTCGAATAACGTATTAGGTGGTATTGGTGCTTTTGGTTGGGGTTCCGGGGGTCCCGGGATGATTTCGGATGCTCAACGGGTTAGTTTTGGAAGTTAGAAAGAAAATTGCAGCAGGCTTCTGTTGTTTTCGCTTCTGCGGCTTGGTAACCGCAGAAGCGGCGCCGCAGAAGCCAGTTGGCCCCTTTTCCTCCAAGACCGTAGAAGCAGTCAGCTATCCGCAAAAGCGGAGCCGCAGAAGCGGTCAGCTATCCACAAAAGCGGAGCCGCAGAAGCGATGTTTGGCTTCCCCTCAGAGACCGCAGAAGCGGTCATATTTCCGCAGAAGCGGAACCGCTGGAGCGGTCATGTGTCCGCAAAAGCGGAACTTCCCCCTTTAATGAGAAACCGCAGAAGCAGTCATTTTGCCGCTTAAGCGGGACCGCAGAAGCGGTCCCTTGTCCGCAGAAGCGGAAATGCCTGGGCAGAAATAGGAAATATCGAGGGTTTAGTTTCATAAGTTTGAAAATCAATTTTGAGCTCGGGCAAGGGCGATTCTGAGAGGATCTTGAAGGGGAGATTATTGGGTAACATTTCTATGATCCTTTCTAGTTATATTCCATTATTTAGTAGTTAAATCCACCTTTTGAATTCGAATTAAGGATCAAAGATTGGCTAATTTGGGGTAAAACTTCTTAGACCTAACTATTGTGTTTTGAGGGGGCATTTGACCTCCATTCATGAGATTTTTATATGGTTAGACTCGTGAGAGTACGAGGTTTCTGAAAACGTAAAAATTATTCGATTCCGAGACGTTGGCTGGAGGGGCGTTTGGTCATTTTACCTATTTTGCGCCCTAGCCTTAATTTTATTAGTGGAATCAGTTATTTGCAATATTATTTACAATATGTAATTGGTTTTAATAGATTTGGGCCACTCGGAGTCGGATACTCATGGCAAGGGCATCGTTCCCTAGTTAATTTCGCACCGGTTCGAGGTAAGTGGCTTGCCTAACCTTGTGTGGGGGACTTCGTCCCTTAGGATGTGATAATTGGTAATTGAATGCCTTTTACGTGAGGTGACGAGCGCGTACTTGAACAAATTGTTGAAACCCCGATTTTTACTTAAATACTTGATTGGATTCTCTCTCATATTTGCCTTACTTTACTTGTTTTTATAGCCTGTGCTAGCGTAGAAGAGCATGTTTAATTGATCCAAGCTGCCTATTTGTTTAAATTGTCTTAACTGTTATTACGTGGAGCATGTTAGGCTAGTATATTTGATGCCTTGTATTGTTGTACTTAAATTTCTGAATAATTCACTGATGTTGGTTGCGCTTTTACATTGGGACTACGGATGCAGGATTCCGGGAGTTCCCCCTTGTTTGTTTATTTTGGAACTACGGGACGGTATCCCGGGAGATCCCCCTGCACTTTTATTTTGGGACTACGGGACAGTATCCCGGGAGATCCCCCTGCACTTTTATTTTGGGACTACGGGACGGTATCCCGGGAGATTCCCCTGCACACTGATGATTTGATTACGGGACGGTATCTCGGGAGATTTTTTTGATATTGATATGAGATTTGGACTACGGGACGGTATCCCGGGAAGTTCCATTGGAAAGTTGAGAAAAGGGCTACAGGACGGTATCCTGGAAGACCCTTGTCGGTATTCTTGTAATTTTGCTGTATTTACTCTGAGTTTCTGTTTTGTCTTGCAGTACTATATTTCATGGATCTGTCTTATCACATCACTGTGTTCATTAATTTTCATCAGACTTCGATACTGTTAATATCTTGCTATTTTATTGTTTCTGTCTCTGTAGGGCCCAGACCTTTCCTCGTCACTACCCAACCGAGGTTAGGCTTGGCACTTACTGAGTACCGCTGTGGTGTACTCACGCCTCTTCTGCGCATGTTTTTCATGTGCAGATCCAGGTGCTTCTGAGCAGGCGTACCGCCAGTAGCTGTCAGGGAGCGTATTGGGGACTTGAGGTATACATCTGCTACGTCCGCAGATCCGCAAAGTCTCCTTCTCATTTTATCCATAGTTATTAGATGTTATTTCGATCCCTCTTTATATTAGACTATTCTGGTGATTAGAGAAGTGTAAGATTTCTTATAGCCTGTATTGCCCGTGGGTTTCCGGGTCTTGGAGGTTATTTCAGTATTTTGTATTAAAGTTTATGTGCCAGGCGGCAACTGTATACATTAATCATGTTATTTAGCTTTTGAATATAAATTTCGCAAATGTTGTTACTTCCGCAATGTGTTAGGCTTACATGGTCGTGAAGACTAGGTGCCGTCATGACGTGTTCACAATTGGTGAACTAGGGTCGTGACAATAATTTAGTTGCAGCTATTTCGGAACAGATTAGGATCGATAGTGAGTTAAACACAATAGAGATTAACTTTCTCCCAAATGTTGGTTGGCCATCGATACTGATTTACAACAATACAGGTGTGAAGGTGTATATCGAATTAAAGAAGAAAAGCTTGAATTTCATTGAATATTCGTTGTTTGTGACAGTGAAAAAGATATATGAAAATCGTTTGGTTCATACAAATTCTAGTTGTGTAGTTGCTACAAGTTCCAGCTGTTTGGTTGCTACAAGTTCAGATTCTAGATATGTATCAACAATTGATAGCACTGAGATTATTGATATCAAATTTATTGAAAACATGAAATTTAGTGAAAACACGGGTATAATAGATGATATATTGAACGAATTTGTTGAGGAAGGTCAAGTTTATAAGGATAAAGAGACAGTTGTAAGTGTGATGAAGAACTTGGATGTACGTGAAAGGTTCCAATTCAAGGTGAAGAGATCAAGCGCAACAAGGTATGTAAATAATTGTATATTATGTTATATATATGTATAAAGTAGTATATATTTGTATATAGGTATTAAAATTAGTATATATGTAGTTATGTTTTTGTATATAAGTGTATTTAGAAGTTGAATGATCTTTAATCCTAGGTATCACCTTATGTGTATGGATGACAATTGTGCTTGGAGTTTCAAATCTTCTACCGTTTTCAAGGAAAACATATTCAAAGTGAGAAGTTACAATAATAATCACACATGCGGCTATGGTGAAAGATACTTAACACAATGTCAAGCTACTTCTGGTGTAATTGCTAGTATAGTCAAGGACAAGTATGTTAATCCAAAAAAAGTTTACGCCGCAAATGATATAATAGAGGACATACAAAAGCAACATGGAATTGAGGTGAGCTACATGAAAGCATGGAGAGCTAAAGAGATAGCAATGGCAATGATAAGAGGGAGACCAAGTGATTCATATAAGGAGTTGCCGAAGTATTTTATATGTTAGAGCGAACAAATCCAGGAACAGTTACAAAGTTATACAAATCAGAAGATGGATGCTTTATGCATATGTTTCGCTATATGCATCTATCAAGGGCTGGGAGCATTGCAGACCGATAATGGTTGTTGATGGAAGTTTCCTTAAAGCAGCATATAAGGGTACCATATTGACTGCTTGCACACAAGATGGAGCTGGTGAGTTGACTGCATCTATCTTGTTTCTGCAGTTTGTATAATGTTGTAGTTTCATGTATAAAAGTGTATATGATTTCACAACTACTGTTTTTATAAAATTTGCAGTTGGTATAAAATTGTATAATTGTGTATAACTGTGTATAAGATTTGTATTATTGTCTGAATCCTAATATCTATTTTGTATAAACATGAAAAATCCTTCCACTTGCATATGCAATTGTAGATTCAGAGAATAACAAATCTTGGGAGTGGTTCTTTGTCCAGATAAAAGGTACTTTTGGAGTTAGGGAAGGGATGTGTATAGTTTCAGATAGAAATAAAAGCATCTTCAATGCCACAAAAGCTGTGTATCCAAAAGTACCACATTGTATTTGCATGTTTCACTTGTGGCAGAATATAAAGCGCACATTCAAGAAACATCACAAACAATTGAAGGATATCTTCTTTGCTTTGGCTAGAGCTTACACGGTAGAGAAGTTTGAGTACCATATGACAGAGATGTGCAAAATTAATCCGAGAGTGCAGCCTTACTTGTTCGAAATTGGATACAAAAGGTGGTATAGGGCATATTCAAAAGTGAAAAGGTCGATGGTAATGACTTTCAATATTGCAGAGTCAATTAATGCAGCAAACAAGGATGCTAGAGAGTTACCAGTAATCCGATTGCTGGAGTACATGACAAATTTGCTACAACAATGGAACAACAAAAACAGAAAAAGTGCAATGGAGACATCTACAGAGCTTGGCGAAAAGTACGACAAACTCCTTCGAGAAAATCTGATTGCATCGGAGCAAATGATGGTAAATTGAATCAAATATAATGATGCTTGGCACTGCTGACTTGCATTTTACCGCTTGTATAAGGATGTATAACTCTGTATAATAATGTATAATGTTCTTTCACTTTGTTAAAAAAAAAAAACTTTTGCAGGTGAGGCCTGCTATGGAGAAGTTATCTACTGTGTTTGAAGGGATAAGGCAAAACATAGTGTGCCTTGAAGAGGGAACATGCAGTTGTGGAAAATTTCAAATGGATGAACTTTCATGTCCGCATGCTTGGGTGGTTTTGAAGAACCAGCAGCTGAAACCTGACCAATATTGCTCTTTTTACTACAAGAAGGATAAACTCCTTAGAACTTATGAATTTCCAGTGAATTCGATGCCAGATGAGAGTTTATGGGTAATCCCAACAGAGGTGATGGAAGATGTGGTCCTACCACCTAAAGGGAGAAAGAACGCAGGAAGGCCAAGAAAGGAAAGACTCAAACCTGCTTCAAAAAAAGAGTCTAAGAGGGCGTTTTCATGTTCTGTGAGTGGACAAGGTGGTAACAATAGAAAAACATGTAGGAATCGACCAAAATAAATAGTTGAAAACATAACACTTCATATTACATTTGTTGTCATATTGAGTAGTTAAGTTTCACAAAGAATAGAGTTACAAATGTTGGGTAGTTAAGTCTCACAAGTAATCGAATTACAAATATCAATAAAGAATTACAACTTACGCTATATATCTCAATTATGTTAAATATATTTCATTATACATGTTTTGATCATCCTATAATAGTGTGTTGCTGTTTTTAATGGTACTAAATATATTGATAGATTGTACAAATACAAAACAGAACTGCTGGTATTATATGTTTACAAATGTATAATTGAGAGTATAAGTTTGTATAAATTTGTATAAACCCTGCTACAACAACAAAACTGCAACCATAATGAAAATACATACTTTGTTAAAGGACAAAAGCAATTGATATATTCATTAAAATGTAATTCATTCACAACCACAATGTGTAATAACTACTGCAAATTATACAAAAATAAAAATATCTATAAAATCCTTTAAGGCTATCTCACAAGTAGCAGAATAGTACTTAGACAAAACTAGGCAACAACTCCTGATACATAGAAAAATTACAATAAAATGGAAAAAACAGAACTACTTTCTCGGTCACCCCCTCTTCCTCTTCTTGAAAAGTCTCCCTGTGATTTCATCACCACTAATTGACCGGACTGTTATTTTTTCCTCCCATAATCCCACAACAGAGATCCCACCTGGTGCGAAGTGTCTCAATATCAAAATTATCTTTTCGAATTTCCTCACTAAGGATGAAATACTCACCAAAGCCAGCAACAAAAGCCCCACAATCACTGTAATTAAAAAGAAAAAAATCATATTCAAATAGGTAAACTAATAGTAAAATAATAAAACAATTAAGATTAACCTACCATTTGATCTGTTGGGAAACATTATTAACCAGATTAATCTGCAAAGCATCAGAATGGGATTTATCGATATATGCACCATTGTTCCAATTAATGCCCTTCTTCTCGACATAAAAATCAGAACTCTTCAAGAAGTAAGGTATTAGAATTGCATAAGGTAATGCATCATCCAAAACAAGTCTATCATTAATAGCTCCACGGTTAGAATCATATATGTGGATGCACCTATATATGAACGTAAACACCCCCAAAAACCAATGGCCCAATTTTGCTCTTCCGCGCTTCACATAGATAGGGAATAAGACGTGGTCAACAGTGTGCCACGGGACATTTGCATCACAATAATATCCTCTAATGTATTCTTTTATCTCATGCCCTTCAGGAATCACTGAAGGATCTTGATTCACTTTGAAAACTTTATACAGGGAGTTGATTTTGTTACCAAAGGCAAAGTCGGTTGTAGTAAACCGCATGGCAACACTCGGCCCATATTTTACCCTCTTCCTCAAATAATAAAAGGGGACGTCCAAGTGCTGAAACAAGAAATAAAACAGAACAACCATCACTGCCAAATATTTTAAATATAGAAATTTATACACTATTATACAGAGGTATTCATATTTATACAAGGTTATACAATCTTATACTGTGATTATACAAGGCTATTTATACACTATGGGGGTCTCAAATAATAAAGATATGCAATAAATAAAAAAAGGCATTAGAACATAAATTTATTAAATACCGTGTCAATGAAAGGTCGACCACAATATGCAAGTGAGCGGAACCAATCCTTCATGGTCACATTACACGAGCCAAAAGTAAAAGCTTTCGCAAGCTTATTTACTTCATCGGGATATATATTTTTGGCACTTCAAATCACAAAAAATAAAAAGTAATTAGAACTACATTCATTGACAAGTATAAAATCAAAACATGAAAGATTAAAGAAAGTGAAGATACCTTAGACTCATATCCATCCCATTATCAACAAACGCGCAAAACTCCTTAGCCAATGGCGACAATGGATCAAAATCATCAATTTCGATCGTGAAAGGATGCTTGATATAAAAAATGAGCTTGGGTTCCGATCCTGATGCCTCCGAATCAAAAACTGGCAAATATGAAGATTTGACATATTTTCCTGGTATTTTCTGTCGAACTGACTTTTCAGGAGAAATGAAATCATCTTCTACGTCTATGATGGATTGTTTGTGAAGCACAATTTGGGACATCTGTAGCGTAGCTAAATATTCATCGCCAATGTCACCCCAAAATGTGTCACCCTTGACATCAGCTGTTGCCCCCTAGACAGAGAAAACAAATAATAAAAAACTTTAAAATGAAGAAAAGGAAAATCAGACAAAAAAAAGAAGATAAAATACAGAACACATATCATGATCAACACCATCAGTAACTCCCTCGTCAACTAGCATGTCATCTTGATTCACTTGATTGACAAAATCAGGAACAACATCATATTGATAGCCATCATATTCACCAAGACCAGATGTATTGTCATCAGACATGCGCTCACGAATATAATAACAAACAATAGAAAGATAAGGCATAACTGTTGAGTGATGATTCAGAGAAGGCATAACTATTGAGTGATTTGGTTTTACCAGTAAACAATTACCTTAGAATCAGTAAAATCCTCCCTTGTTTGCTTGGTTTCCTTCATATTCAGAAAAATAAACACTTTTTCAAAGGAAGAAACTACATAATTGTTGAGTGTCGTCACTGTATCAGTCAACTACAAAAAAAAAAAACAAAAAAAAAAAAGCAAATCAACAAAACCATGTTTATAACCAAAAAACCATGTATATACAAAAAAGTACTGATAAACTACAGAAAAGCTAAAGGTCCAGTACCTTTCCTACAACACTCCTCAACTTCTCAACTTCAGCATTCAACAGATCAATGCGCACCAAAGGATCATAACTCGGGTTAGGCTGTCGATCCATATTCTGAGGAAAGGGTCGTTTAGACTGTTGCTCTATATTCTGAGGATAAGGTCGTTTAGACTGTTGCTCCATATTCTGAGGACAAGGTGGAGATGCAACGACAAAATTATCAGTGTGAAAGGCAGGCACCACAGGCACATCCCCTGATGCAACATCATCAGCATTAACTTCAAAAAGCATGTCGATGTTCGGAGTTTACAGCTCTTCACGAGTAGGGGAAATGTTCCTATAGTTCAAATACAAGAAACAAAATTGGATTACAATGGTAGAAAAAGGAAAGTGTGACATATTCATAAATATACATACAGAAAAACTGAAATCATATATGAAGAAGTATTATGGTACAAAATATTTACCTTCTCGATACTACACATGATCACCCCGCCAGTCAAAGCTACATATGTTGGAGTTTCAGTCACTTTCCAATTAAGAATGTGTGGCACATTTGTGTCAACGCGAACAGCTAGATGCTTGTCAACCATAGAGCAACATTCAAAAAACCATATTTTTAATGCAAGTGGCAAATCTCTAAGCCTATACATTGTCAAATAGTCACATTCTCTGTCCCTCATTGTCCTTAAAATATCTTCAAATGACCTTTTTCCCCAAGCATACGTATGATATTGATCACTTTCAATGATATCAAAATTATCTTTGTTGATACCATGATTATTGGCATCTGAGAATATGAAATGATGGACAAACACCATCAAGGCCATCTTGAACGCATCTTCGTCCGACTTCCAGTCCTTTTTTCTTGAAACGATCAAGAAGCTGCCCCCTCATTATAGCCTTTTTTATCTCCTGGAAAATACTCTTTTAGCAACCTATTAACTTCTGGTTTGTCATAGAAAGTGGCGTTGTCTTCTACACACTTCAAACTAGTGATAACATCAAACTCTCTAACGGCAAAATGCAGCAAACAACCATTAATTTGCACCCACAACTCCCTTTCACGTCCTGGGACGACTTTCCTCAATAATATACAATGAATAAATTGATTTTGAATTTTAAATTGAGGGAGGTCCAAGAAGTACACAAAACAACTAGCACGAAACATTTGAAGCTGCGTGTTAGTCAAATATTGCTTCAAAATGCTCACAATCTCAGTCTCGGTGTGGGAACTAATCCCGTTGTGAAAATAATCAACTGGTTGTAAATAGAAGTCCCCAACCTTGCATATGAAAAAATAACAAGAAATAGATCAGGAACAAAAACTATACTGAAATATTTTATAAAAATGTATAAATAAGTATAGCAGTACTTGTATAAAAATGTATAAACAGCTGTATAACTTTGTATAAAATTATATAAGCATGTATAAATTAATAGCAACACAGGGAATACCTTCAACTTAGCTTTTCTCTCATTCAATTTGCAGCGAATAGCAAACCTTTGTTCTTTCGATAAGGAATCAAGGCCACTATCACCATCGTCCTTGATCTTTCTCCTTTTCGGTTTAACATTGTGGCCTACATCATCTTCATTAACTAAATCAACTTTCAGCTTTTTTTTTTTAATTTTTCAGGTCTCCCACATTTCTTACTCCTTATTCTAATGATGTTAATCGGAGTAGGAGTATTACTTGTTTGCGACCGAGTCATTTGACTGCTCCCTTGTTGCAACTTTTTTGGAGGAGGAGGAGACTCAAAATCATCATCATCGCAAGCCTGGACATGCGTATTCGCTTCAAAAGAAGGTGGTGAGGGCAAGTCACTCGATGATTTAACTGGAGTGAAAGTATTTCTTGTTTGCGAACGAGTCATCCGACTGTTCTCTTGTTGCGAGTTTTTAGGAGGAGCAGGAGACTCAAAATCATCACCATCTGGCGCCTGGACGTTTACATTAGATTCAGAATCAGGGCTTGAGGGCAACTCCCTCAATCTTTTCGCATAATCTAAGTAACGCCTTTTCCAGCAATCTTCATTTTGCTTTTAGAAGCAACTACTTTTGAGCGCATTTTCTATAATAAACCAAACAAACAAAGATTTAAAAAAATTGAAGAAAAATTGAAGGAAAACACAAAAATTAAACTGTAACAAAACTCAAAAGTTAACCAAAACTAAAGGCCATGAACACAAAGCAGAGGCCAATTTTTCCAAATTGTAACAAAAATAAAAAAATAAAAAATTCTACCCTAAAAGTCGAAATAACAGAGCATGCAAACTAAACATCAAGTTTAAGCCTAGAACGAAGATAGATGGGACACAAAATCAAACGAAAAATACAGCAACATTGTAAAAAAATTGGCATAATCAGAAAAAGCAAAAAAATTAAAATTAAAACAAAATTCAAAACCAAAATTGTGGTAAAAGCATAGAATGAAACGAAAATTACTTGAAATTAAGATTAAAAGCTCGAAAAATTAGTTGAACCCAACAATGGAGGTCGGTTATCGTCTGAGAAAAGCGTAAGAAAGAGAGTCTGAGAAAAGCGTGAGAAAGAGAGAGAAAGAGAAACAAAGAAATTGAAATTTAAAATATTAAAACGGTTATTTTAAGTTGTGAACTACCTGGTATAAAGTAAATTTCATAAAATATACAACATGGGCTAATCCAGGAAAAGGCTTAAAATATGGGCTATTTTCAAGTGGGCTGTGTGGCCAAGTGATATATGGTGTAATTTTTTCTATATTATTGAGGTACTACTAAACCAACTAACAATCTAAACCTGTCGAAGCTTCATCTCTTTATTCATCTTTGACAACTTGATGCTATTAGATTTGAACAAAAAAATAGGGGAAAGAAATCATTGGCACTATGTGGCCAGATTGATATTTGAACCATCTCTAAACAATTCATTTGGCGTTCATATATCTCTTTCTTCACTAATAATGCAAGGAACAAACCTTAAAATAAGTACAAAATTGTTACAAAATAAATAGCATATACATGAAGAATTATAGGATAAAACTTTCCTACGTATATTATCCAAAATGAACAGTTTGGTCATATAAAAATTATGCGCAATTTTTTTTATTACTGTCATAGGTTTTGAAATGAGAACAAAAATGCAACAGAGAATGTGCGAGAAAGATTATAATAACCGTCACTAATAAAACTTAAATCAAGCTAATTTAGTTATGAGAGGGAGCCTTACTTGCTTTTAATCACATTGTAAAAAGTATCCAATATATTGCCAAAACTTCTTGGAGAATATAAATTTTTACATATTTTAGTAAATTAAAAGTACACTAAAAAGATACTTATAGTTACTTAGTTAGAAGAACTTGTCTAAACAAATTATCAAGAACCAAATCATTCAATTTAATGTATAAATTGAACATCTTTAAAAAATAAAAAGAGAAAATATATAAAGTACCCATTAAACTCACACCTAAATTTTAGGGACGATCTTTTACCCCACTATTCTAAACTTAAGTGAATTTAATACCCCCTTCACTGATGACCTAACGCAAGACGTGTAGTTCACTATGTAGCTGCGCGTGAAGGCAAAAAAAAAAAAACTTAAAACTAATATAGTTGTCCAAGTGTCACTTTCCTATGGGATATTATAACTAATTAACTTAATATGATTTTTTTCTCTTTTCTTATTCATTTTTCTTTTCTTTTTCGCTTTTTCTTTCTCTTTCTTCATTTAACAAAAGCTTCATTTAACAGAAGCAGTGACCCAATGGCTCTACCTTGGCTAAAATATCCATTTTCGGTGACCTTATTCTTATCTCCGTCCTTCTTCAATTGAGATTTTCTCCATCCGATTTTTCATCTATTTGCTGAAAAATACCTCTTTAGAACCAAAATAGTATTGAAAAGAAGACAAGGTGTCACCGAAAAATTCTCCAACCAGAGAAAATTTATAGGTCCTTAACTAGTGGCTCTATATCTCAGGTTTTATTCACTCTTCCAATACAAAACTAGGAGAAATAAAGTGACAAAAATTCTACTAAGGAAACCATGACGCAGTCTGCATCTAGTTGTTGACACTAAGGAGTCCCTAGCTCAGTCGGTGGGCAGTGATAGGATGGGCACGGGAAGATAGAATCTTCGGGTCTACTGAGGTGGATGGTCCAGGAGGAATAGCAGTGGAAGTAGAGGCGGGCTCAACAGGGGTCACTACCACAACTGGCTCTTCAGACGGGCCAGTTGGAGCAGTAACCGTACTCTTGAAGTTCTTGCTCTTGGGGTTATCATCCCCCTGCATATTGTACCAAGAAAATGGGGCCTTTAATTTAACCTTGATGTCGAAGGGTCTCTTGTCCACTTTCAGATCCCGGAAGTACATAGTGAGAAAGCTGGGGAACGGGTAGTTTCTGTCATGCTCAGCACCTATAATTGAAATTACTCTTGACATCACATTCCCCATATTGATTGGGTACCACGCCATAATCGAAGCCACCAAAACTGCCCGGTGAAGGGGTAGGGTGTTGTCACGAGTCGTGGGGTCCATCCTGCTACATACAAATGTCTCCCGTCCCCTTGCCTCAAAGTTCAAACTACGTCTCAGAATCTTGACTCTAGCAGTCAACCAGTCAGGGGTGGTACCCATTGCCAGGTATTGTGCCAACCATGAATGAACCTCCTCACCCAGTTCTATCTTCGCCATGTATAGGGACTCATCCTCCTCATCGATGCCAAAGTAATCATTTATCGTCTTCCCATCAAACAACACCTTCAAGTTCCGCACCTTGGTCACGTTTGTACCCTTTTTGATGTGGGCAACGTTGATGTAGAATTATTTGACCAAGTGATCATTGGCATCTATACAATCAGACAAGAAGTGCCCCGAGCTAATTCTCTCCCTAAACTACCTTCTCACATTGGGGTTGTGAGGTAGCAGGTCTTTATCAATGAAACTCCACTCCGGTATCAACTTTCTCACCGGTCACCACTCCCGAAATTTATGATACGCCACCTCACTAAAAAATCGATCTTTCCAAACCTCTGGCTTTCCGGTTCTAGCAATGCCCCTACCTAAGGCTCACCTCCTTCTGCTACTTCCTCATCTCCCTCTACTTCCTCATCTCCTACTGCATCCTCTCCGGATAATGAAGATGTGGGAGAGGTGGAGTATTCCCCACTACTTATTGCTGAGCCCTCAGACGACTCAGAAATAACATGTGTTGGTGCTTGGGCAGTGGGTGATGGTAGATGAGTGTCTCTCAGTCTATGCCTCTCCGGCTAGTCAGGGATGTGTGTTGATACTGAGTCGGAAGAAATCTCCCGGGAAGGCTCGTACTCATTCTCGGACTGATCACAGGCCCTGTCTGCAGCGTTGATAATTTTTCTTATCTTTTAAATGTTTTCTCAGACTTGGGAGTGAGTTTTATCATTTTCTGCTTCCCTCCCCGGGAAGATTCTCCTCTGCCTGGTTGTTTAGAACCTTTACCCCGTTGTTTCACCATTGTCTGCAATCATAATTCAATCAGCTTAGTCTCAGTGTAATTAGTTAAGAAGCATAATTGCAGAAAAAATTTTAGAAGGGAGAAGTTGCATAAAACACCTAGTGCGGACCGTACAAAATAATGTGCGGCTGCACAAGGGTCAGTGCGAACCATACAAAATGGCTATGTGGTCCACAAAGGGATGGGGTTCAGACTACCCACCCTCTATATCTAGCCAGTGCGGACCACACAAAATGTAGTGCGGTCGTACATAGGCTAGTGCGGCTGCACTGCCCAAAGTTCAGCTTCCTAGAATTTTATCAATGCGGTCCGCACAGAATGGTAGTGCCGACCGCACAGGGGCACTACGGACCACACTGAATGCCTAGTTGTGGCACTAAGTTAGGGTTCATGAAATTTTCGATTTTTAGCTCATTTTTGCACCTAATTAATGTCCCTAAGTGATTGCCCAGTGCATTCAACTAACTAAGGATACATGAATCAAGAATTTAATTAACCTAACCTAAACAATGAAGAAAATACGGGAGGAAGAAAAAATAAAAGTTAAGAAAAACAAAAAAGAAAAAGAAAATAACAAATTTAAAGCAGTTAAATTGCTATTAATATATCAGATGTGAGATAAAGGATCGAAAATTTTGAACGTAGGGCCTCAGGGGCTATTTATAGAAAAAGCCCTGGGGCCCAGTCTTACCAACCAGTGCGGACCGCACAAAATGGACCGCGGTCTGCACTATACTATTTTTCTCAACTTCAACCAAGCAACCCATTGCGGTCCGCACAAAATGGACTGCGGCTACAGTAGTCCACTGCGGACCGCACAAAATGTAGTGCGGCTGCAATGGCAAACTTCAGAGAAGTCATATTTCACCCTTCACCAGTGCGGTCCGCACAGAATGTAGTGCGGCCACACTGGCAACTTCAGAGACCTGTGCATTTTTTCCACTAGGTCTTGTACTGCATCAACACAACCCTGTAACATCTAACAATTAGTTAGCCCAAAAATTAATCATGTACTACAAAGAAAATCAAAGAAAAATAAGAATAAAAACACATGGGTTGCCTCCTAAGAAACGCTTGATTTAATATCGCGGCACGACGCGGGTTACCATCACATCATTTGAAATGAAGGAGTGACACCACGTGGGTGTCATCAATTTTTCCAAGATAATGCTTGACCCGGTGCCTATTCACTCTAAAAACTTCTCCACTTTTGTTCTTTAAATCAAGAGCACCAAATGGGGTCACACACACTACTTCAAACGGTCCGCTCCATTTTGACTTGAGCTTTCTCGGAAACAATTATAGCCGAGAGTTAAATAAGAGCACCAAATCCCCCACCTTGAACTCTTTGCCCCGAGTATACTTGTCATGAAAGTATTTCATTTTATTCTTATACAGGGGTGAACTAGAGTAGGCATGGAATCTAAATTCATCAAGTTCATTGAGTTGCTCCACCCTAAGATTAGCAGCTATATCCCAATCAAGATTCAACTTCTTCAAGGCCTCATTCAACCTCCTTTGATGTTCCAAGGAGGGCTTTGCATCATCTTCCAAAATAATTTTGTGCATATGAATGCGGGGCTTATTCCCGGAATATCAGCTAGAGTCTATCCAATTGCCTTTTTCCACTTTTTGAGCATCTCCAATGTAGCGTCTACCTGCATGTTAGTAAGACAAGAGGAAAGAATAATTGGTAAAGTTGAATTAGAGCCCAAGAATTCATACCTGAGGTGTGGAGGCAAAGGCTTCAACTCCAACACCGGGGGTTCCTCAATTGAAGGCTTTGTTGGAGGCGTCTTTCTATTTTCAAGATCCAAAGAGAGTTTCCTGGGCTCATATGAATCAGATCCCATTCCATGTAAAGCATTCACGCACTCCACTCGGCCCGCATCATCATTGATATCGAGATTCAACAATACGGCCTCTAAAGGGTCCTCAATATTGATCATTGCACTAGTATCATCAATTATCACAGTTGTGACAAGATCCACAAATGAGCATACTTCTGTACAATTGGGATGCTTCATTGATTTACACACATGAAAAGCGACCTTTTCATCACCCACCCTAAAAGTGAGTTCCCTTTCTTCCACATCTACTAGAGCCTTCCCCGTAGCAAGGAAAGGTCTCCCCAATATGATCGAAACTTCATAGTCTACCTCACAATCCAAGGTCACAAAATCATCGGAATCCGCATTCTTTTTCATCATTTATTCGAACATCATTTCAATTCTACCGATTTCATTGTTGGATGAACTAGGACCTTGGGAAGGAAAAGGTGGTGGATTGCTCGATTGTTGGTATATTAGGGGCTTTTGAAAGCCTTGCCCCTGATTTCCCTGGTTATTGTTCCATCCACCTTGGTTGTTGTTGTTTCAACCCCAATTGATGTTGTTGCCCCAATTTCCTTGATTGTTCCTGTTGTTATTTTGATTTCCCCAATTGTTGTTCCCTTGATGTTGATTGTTCCAATTATTTTTGCCTTGTTGTTGGTTACACCAATTGCCCTGGGATCGCCATTGTTGTTGTTGGTTGGAAGAATTGCTTCTTTGGCCTTGATAATTGTTCGCATATTGTACCTCTCCATTTTTCTCATCATAGCCATCATCTTGAAATCCACTACCATCATTGTCAAATTGATCCGAATTCCCTTGGTTCTGTTGACCTCTTCGCCTTCTTTGGTTCACTAGCATGTTAACACCCTACATAGCATTCACTTGTGGATTTTGGACTTGCTGCAACTGTGCCTTTGCTAGTTGGTTCATGGTAGTTGTCAACTCCGTGATTGCCTGCCCATGATCGTGTAATTCTTTGTGCAAATGAATGACTTTGGGGTCACCCTGGGGCACATTGGCTCTACTTTTCCATGCGGAGGATGTATCCGCCATCTCATCAAGAATGGCACAAGCTTCATCATACGTCAACTTCATAAAATTACCCCCAACCAATTGGTTAACTATGCATTGATTCGTTATATTGATGCCCCGATAGAAGGTTTGTTGTATCATTGCCTCTATCATATCATTGTTGGGTAATTCCTTCACCATAGTTCTATACCTCTCCCAAATCTCATGCAATGGTTCGGTGGGATCCTGCTTGAAGGCTAAGATCTCATCCCGTAGTGCTGCCATGTGCCCTGTTGAGAAATATTTGGCAATGAACTTATCCAGAAACTCATCCCTAGTTGTGATGGAATGGTTGGGAAGTCGCTCAAGCCAATACAATGCTTTCCCCCTAAGTGAGAAAGGGAAAAGCCTCAATTGAAGTGCATCCTCGGAAACATTGGTTTGCTTGCTCCACCAACAGGTATCCACGAACCCCTTGAGATGTTTGTAAGCATTTTGAGTGGGAGCACCCGTGAAGTACCCACGCTGCACCAACAATGTTAGCATCATGTTGGTTATTTGAAAATTGCCCGCCCGGATCCGGGGTGGAACAATAGCACTCGCATAGCCTTGGTTGGGAAGAACTCTGGGAGCCACTCTTGGATGTGGCGGAGGAAGGTCTGGAATATTGTCATTTGCATTGGTCTGGAGGCCTCTAAATTGACCTTGAGGTACAAGAGGCACCTCTTCATCTCCATTGTCATCTACCTCCTCCCTCGCATTCACATTTCCAAGAAGGTCATTAGCATTTAAAGCCATTTTTTGTACCTGAAGTATTGACACGCACAAATTAGTAACAAAGAAGGAAAGAAGAACAAAACACAAATTTAACTAAATAGATAGCCAAAACCGCTAGCTCCCCGGCAACAACGCCAAAAAGTGATCGTGGCCTACTCCGCACTACTAATTAAGTAGCGAGAGAGGGTCGGAGCAGCTTTTACCCGATTTAGGGTCGGGATCGATATCCATAGAGAGCTAGAATTCAGAATCGAGTATCTATCCAGTGTAGAATTGCGTATGTGTTCCTAATTACACTTCTAATCATTTTTGGGGGTTTTGTTTAACTTCTAATTTTATCAACTACTATTCTAATGTAAACTAGAATAAGCTAAGAGTTATAATGCTACGGGTTGTTCAAATGGTTTAAAAGGCACTAGGGTAGTGATTTCCGCCTAGGTGGTCAATTGATGGGTACTTGAATCTAAGACACGTTTGACATATTTGGGGAGTATGATATAACCGTTGCATGACTTTACCCACTCTACACCTCTCGGTGGTTCGAGTGATTTTGCCCGAATTGGCTTTCTCAAGACCAATTGGGTATGCAAATTTGCACAAACAACTAGGGTTCAAGTCAGGTATTACTCTCTTGAGGTTTAACCTTTTAATTGGAGTTATCAATCTCTTGAGTATACCCTAATTCCTTGTTGGACCAATTTCGGAAACTTAGGCTCTCTTTCTCAAGAAGAGCTCAAGTCAACTCAACACAAACTAGTGTTTGCAAACACTAATTCAGCAATTTACCATGAAATTGGCCCAAATAACAAACACCTATAGTCAATTTAGCCCTAAATTACAAGACCCATCAATTATCCACACTAGGGTTGAGCTACAACCCTAGCTTATGGGTCTAGCTACTCATATTAAAAAATGTCACGACACGATTTCCAAACCCGGTCATGATGGCGCCTCTCGTGAAGACAAGGCCAGCCAACAGAACAACGACGCCTCTTTCAAAATTATGAAACATAAATGAATAGATAAATACAACTTAATGACAATAATAATCGATATCTACAACCCAACACAGCCCGACCGGGATGTCACAAGTCACGAGCATCTAAAAAAGACTGAACACAACTACTGGGCCAATAATAATATACAAAATAAAATCTGGAATCAAAGGACGAAATCTGGTGCCGCGAATGCCGGCGGTCACCTTGCTCAGCTATGATAACAAAATCCTCCATCAGCTCTAACCCGCTACCGGGTAACGAATACCTGTAACTGCACGCGAGGACAACTGAGCAGCAGAAATCACGAAAGGCACTCCATCATGCTATAAAGAACAGTGTAATCCTATGAGAAATCAGTAAAACCGTGAAATCCTTTAGAAAATATCTGGCTCAGTTAAAACCTCTTTTGAAAACATCTTTTTCAACAGTTAAGCAAACGAATGCGTAATCAGACAGTGCAAGTCAACACATAAGTCAACCCCTCGGGCACAACACTCCACTAACAATTAATACCAGGGTATCTAGTAAACAGTGCAAGAAGTAGCATAGATTCCAATGAAATGAGAGTGCTGGATGTCATGACACGTAGTACAAACAGGAACCAATGCATGAATGCAATACAATGCATATGACCGCCGCAGCGCGCAGCCCGATCCATTTGGGTACCTGCACTCACTGTGGGGGTTAAGACTTCGGAGGGGCTCTACAGCCCAAGCGCAATATCAATATCACACCGCTGTGGCGTGCAGCCCGATCCATCTTCAGTCCAGAAATGCACATACAACACAGCTGCGGCGCGCAGCCCAATCCATGCTCAGTCCAGAAATGCACATAAGCCCCTTGGGCAACAATAAAATAGTAGTTCTCAGCTCAAAACTTCAGTAAGACATCATTTAAGTTTTCAAATCATGAAAAATGGCTGAATTTGCAAAACAGTATTAAAACCCTGAACCGAGATCAAATAATATGCAAAGTAATGTGAAAATAGTGATATCAATACCTGAAGGATTCACATAGTTGGCACGAAGCCCAAACATGGATTTCAGCCCAAATTATGATGATAGCAAGTAGTTTCAGTCAAATACGACGTAAAAATCAACAACCAGGACGGACCAAGTCACGATCCCAACGGTTCTCTACCCCACGCTCATATTCGGCGTGCAAGTCACCTCAATACAGCACTATGATGTACAAATCTGAGGTTTCAAACCCTCAGGATATCATTTACAAGTATTACTCACCTCGAACCGGCGAAATCTCAAGCTCGCGACGCCTTTGCCCCTCAATTCGGCCTCCTCACACATCGAATCTAACCAAAATCAGAATGAATACATCACACTATGCCAAGGGAATAATACCCAATCGAAAACAATCAAAATATACCAAAAATCTCAAACTAGCAAAACCCGAGCCCCGGGCCCATTTCTCGAAAAATTACAAAACTCACATTAGCGGATTCCTCGTCTCGCCACGAGTCTATACATGTCAAATTTACCAAAATCGGAGTCCATTTGACCCTCCAAATTCCATATTAAAATCTCAAAATCCCAAGCCCTAGTTCATCAATTTTAGGCTTAATTCCAGGAAGTTCTTGGTTAAGTTCACATAATAATCATGTATTTAACTTGGAAATAAGTAGAAACAACTCACCTTTGATGCTTGATGAAATCCTCCTTGAAATTCTCTCCAAAATCATCCAAGCCAAATGAAAAAAATGAAAGAAATAAGCCAAATCCGTGTTTAAAGAATCTGCCCGTCTTTCGTTGAGTTGTACCTTGCACTTGTGCTATACAAGTTGTACATCCTATTAAAATTTTCCCTTGTCGGACACCTTCTGTTTAAACACCCATAACGTCTTGTATAAATATCCAAATGACAAACGGTTTGAAGATTTAGAAACTAGACTCGAAGATCTTTAATTGTATAGGTTGTACACCATATAACTCTTTATATATCCCGAGATATGAGCTTCTAAGTTCGGCTCCATGAAATCAGAAAATTCTGGAGAAACTGCTCCACCAATCAACTTCAATTGATCATAACTTTCTCTACAGATGTCCAAATTACAATTTCTTTAGCTTTCTGAAAACTAGACACAAAGGGATACAACTTTTATTTTTGAATCATCTGAAAATTCCTTGTAGATCAAAAGATATAGACCTCCGAAGTATGCTCCACAACTGCACATTTGCTGTCCAAAGACAGCTTAGCAGCAGAAATTGCAGCAACTTTTTCTTTTCTTTTGGGTCCGAATTCCATTCCGTTAACCTTCCGAAATTCACCCGAGGCCCTCGGGACCTTAACCAATTATATTAACATATCCCACAATATCATTCAAACTTGTCTCAATCTTCGGAACACCCAAAATAATATCAAATCATCAAATCATCATCGGATTCAAGCCTATGAATCTCAAGAACTTCCAAATTCCATTTTTGATCAAAAACCCAACCAACCACGTCCGAATGACCTCAAATTTTGCAGACAAGTCCAAAATGACATAGCGAAGCTACAGAAACTCTCGTAATTCCATTTCGACCCTCGGATCAAAATCTCACCTATCAACCGGAATTCGTCAAAATACTAACTTTGCCAATTCAAGCTTAATTCTACACCGGTCATCACAAAAATATTCCGGACACACTCCTAAGTCCCAAATCACCTAACGAAGCTATCCGAACCATAAAATT
>MU685482.1:8108-67906 GCA_026770625.1 Nicotiana glauca
ACGAAGTTGCCAAAACCCGAGCCCTGGGCCCGCTTCTCGAAAAATTACGAAATTTACATTTCCGGAATTCTCGTCTTGCCAAGAGTCCGTGCATACCAAGAAATCCCAAATCGGACCACAAATGGCCCCTCAAATCCTAAGTTTAGTGTTTTTGCTCCAAGCCCTAATTTCTTAGAATTTTGCTACATTTTCATGAATTCCATGGATGACTCTTCAATAAAAACATGTATTTAACTCATAAGACTTACCTCCAACGATTACCAGTCGAAACCCCTTCAATTCCCGTCAAAATGCTCTCAAGATGCTCAAAAATGGTGGAAGAAATGAATTGGTTCGCGGATGAAATGTCCTTAAAACATTCTGTCCAGTCCTGAAATTCCCTCATCGCGTTCGCGACCTCACCCACGCGAACGCGAAGACCAAAATTCCATGGGCCCTCTTTTACTCTTCGCGAACTCGGAGCCCGTCCCGCGAACGCGATGCACCAGGAAATTCTACTATGCGAACGCGTCTGACCCCACGTGTTCGCGATGCTCAATCCTTCTTTTAAACGCGAACGCGAATAAACCCTACACGAACGCGATAGCCAAATTCCAGGCCCACTCCAGCTAACTCTACGCGTTCGCATCCTACCTCACGCGAACGCATAAAAGGAAATTCTGCTGCAATGACTGCTGCAATTGTGCAGCTTCAACTAACCAAACTTGGTCCGTTTGACCACCCGAATCCATCCCGAGGACCCCGAGACCTCAACCAAAGACACCAACATACCTCGAAACCTCATACGGCCTTGTTCCAATCATAAAAACGCATACAACAACACAAGAATCATCAAATTACCACGGATTCAAGCTTAAATTTTCTTAAAACTTTCGAAACTCATATTCGATCAAAAACCCGACCGAACGACGTCCGAATGACCTGAAATTTCGCAGACATATCCAAAATCACCTAACGAAGCTACTGCAACTCTTGGAATTCCATTCTGACCCTCGGATCAAAATCTCACCTACTTACCGGAATCCGCCAAAATTCAGACTTCGCCAATATAGGCTAACTTCTTCACCGGACCTCCAAAATTACTTCCGATTGCGCTCCTAAGGCTTAAATCATCTTTTGGAGCTAACCGAACCATTAAAATTAAATTCTGAGCCCTCTAACTCATAAGTCAACTTCCAGTTGACTTTTCCAACTTAAGTCTTCTTAAAAGAGACTAAGTATCTCATTTCTTATCAAAATTATTGCAATTAAATTCTAACGCACCCAATACCAATGAGGGGACATAAAGCAACACAATAAGGGGGAAACAGGGCGGTAATACCTGTGACGACGGGTCGGGTCGTCACAACGTTATACCAGGTAATAAAATTCTTATATAAGTAAAGAATTAGGGAAATTCAAGGAAAGCAAAGAGTAGCCCGATAATACAACTCAATGACTTTTACAAACTTGCCAAAATGGAAATACTGAATAGAAATTTAAGTAGCACGGTTCACCAAACATTATCGAATCATCAACTATTTCAACAGAGCAAAGTTCAGATATAGCTGAACAAGGGGTCCCAAAGGTTCCAGATACGATCAACAAATCTTTAAGAACCAAATGTCACCAAGTCAGCTAGAAAGATTTAGATGCAGATATCCTCTTCATTATTTTTCCGGAAAAAAGGTTTAGATATGTTTGAGACTCGACCCTGAAATCAAAGGTAAACTTATTGAACTTTTATGAGCTAAAGCAAATTATTTGTCCTGGTCCCATGCTGACATGAAATGTGTATCACCATAAGTAATGTCCTAAACTCAACATAGGCCATCATTATTTACTGGTGAAACAGATAAGTTATCCATATCACTCTGAAATATATTAATTGAAGATGATATCTCCAAATTGATAAAGGTTAGGACAATTTGGAGGGTCAAATATCCGAACTGGTTAGCCTATATTTTGGTTGTCCCGAAGAAGAATAGAAACTAAAAGTGTTACAAATTTGATGGAAGAGGCACATATTTGACGAAGATGGCAGAGATACTTCCATAAACTCATGAAAGAATAAAGGAACATAGACATTGTGTTCGGTGATTTGGAGCACTGAGAGAGACGTCAAAACTTTGAGTATTGTAGAGATCGAGAGGGTTATTTGGAGGATGAGCAAGGGATGAGCGACATGGCCAGATAAAATTCTAATGGAATTTTGGAAAAACACGGGCAAGGCATGCTTGGAGTGGCTTATTAGATTATTCAGTGTCATTTTTAGGAAGGAGAAGATGCATTAAAAATAGAGTTTAGATTACTATGATCCTTTTATATAAGAACAATGATGATATCCAAAACTACAATAACTATAGGGGTACATCTGCTAATTCATACTGTGAGAGTCGGGGAGATGGTGGTCGAGTTGAGGGTGAGGAGGAGACAGTCGAGAAAAAATTTGGATTCATGCCGGGACATTCAACTAAGAAAGCACCTTATTAGGGGATTGGTGGAGCAGTACAGGGAGAGGAAGAGGGACTCACATATGATGTTTATCGATTTAGAAAAGGCTTATGAGAAAGTCTCGAGGGAGGTCATGTGGAGATGTTTAGAGGTTATAGGTGTACATTTTGCATATGTTATGATGATTAACGACATCTATGATGGAGCTAAGACTCAGGTGAGGTCAGTAGGAGGAGAATCAAAAAACTTTCCAGTTGTGGTGGAGTTGCACCAAAGATCATCTCTCAGCCTATATTTATTTGCCTTGGCAATAAATGCACTGATGCGTCTCATTCAAGGGAGGTGCCATGGTGCATGTTATTTCCATATGACATTGTACTAATTGAAGAAATCCGAGGTGGTGTTAATGCGAGATTGGATGTTTGGATGAAGACCTTGGAGTCTAAAGTTTTCAAGTTATGCATGACCAAGATAGAATACTTAGAGTGAAGGTTCAGTGATACGACTGATAAAGTGGATGAAGATGTGAAGCTTGATGGATAAGTTATCCCCAAAAGAAGAAGTTTCAAGTACCTTGGGTTAGTGAAAAAAGGAAATAGAGAGATTGACGAGGATGTCATACATCATATCGGAGCAGGGTAGAAGAAATGGAGGCTCACTTCCAGTATTTTATGTGATAAGAATATGCTACCAAAATGCAAAGATAAGTTCCACAAAGCGATGATAAGACAACTATGTTGTATGTGATAGAGTGTTGGCCAGTCAAGAACTCCCATATCCATAATTAAGATGAATGTAACAGAGATGAGAATATTAAGATGGATGTTCGAGCATATCAGGATAGATAAGATTAAGGATGAGGTTATTTGGGAAAATATGGGCGTGACCCCAGCGGAGGGTAGGATGCTGGAAGCGAGGTTAAGATGGTTTGAGTATGTGAAGAGGAGAAACACATATACCCTAGTGACGAAGTGCGAGAGCTTGGCTTTGGCGATTCTTAGTAGAGGTAGAGGTAGACCAAAAAAGTATTGGGGAGACCTGACTAGGCAAGACATGGTGATGCTTCCGCTCACCGAGGACATAACCTTATATAGGAGGGCGGAGGTCAAGGATTGGGGTAGAAGGTTAGATAGTCGAGCGTTTTTCTTATCCATACCAGTAGTACTAGTGTTAACTTGTATTTTCATAGTCCAAGATTTTTATTACTATTTGTTGTTCTTTTCTTCATCTTTATTTAAGCCGAGGGTCTACGAGAAATAGTCTCTCTACCATCGCAAGATAAGGGTAAAGTCTGTGTACATACTACTTTTCCTAAATCTTACTTGTGAGATTCATTTGGGTTTATTGTTGTTGTTGTTGATGTAAGCATCTCTGCCTACTCTTTAGCCAACTTACACATAATAACCACATATACTAATCTCTGAAGGTCTTGGCGTTATATACCTAAGGTAAAATTGTAATTTTAGTATAACTTATCTGGTTATCGGTTAAGCTATTAATAAAATAGAGCAAACCAAATCCCAAACTGATAACCCAATAGCTAAATAATACTAAATTGATGTTGAACCATTAATCCAATAACTCGATACCAATAATCTAATAATATTCAGTTGGTTGGGATTATTAGTTTTACCCGAGTATGCTCTGCATATTTGATTTATTCAATTCTCTTGTACTCCACTTGCTGCATAAACGCGTCGTTTTGGCTACTTTGAGCCTGAATTATTTCTACTATTCTAAGAAATAAACGATCCCGAGGAAGGAAATTATGGGATATTTGATTGTTCTTTAAGCAATCTTTGGGGAGAAACAACTACAAACCTTCTCGGGAAATACAAAATTCAATAGAACGGCCCATATTTAATTATGCATTATTATCATGATTTTCGAATAATCAATGTATAAATGATAAAGCGGCAAAGGTTAGACTAAGGGGTACTGAACAGTTGGAGATGCAGTCGCCATAGCTTGGGCTTCGCACATGTTAGGAGACGACCTTAAGGAAGTTTCAGATTGATTCAACTTTACGCTTCCTTTCTGTTCATTTATTACCCCTTCAATCTGTTCTCAATATCAGATACCTAGCTCTAATGAACTCTCGTCTAAAGTCAAAGCATATATATAACTTTTTGTTTTCTATCCATTGTATTGATGTCCGACTAAATTTGGACTTGCACTGAAAATTTACACGTTGGGTAGCTAGAGCGCTCCTAACATAGGCGGCTTTATACCCAATCACTCAGGACTTGAAATCCATAAATTAATTAAAAATAAAAGAGTATTTACCAGTTACCACTCCATCATAATTCTTGTTGGTGTTCTAATAAACTCTCGTTCCAAGTCAAAGCTTATGAGCATGTATAACCTGTATATAGTTGTTCTTTCTTTACTTTTTCTATGATGTTTAGGTTTGTAGTGTTGAGCAAGTCTTAATTACTAATGAAGCTTTAGTTAAACTGGGCGAGGATTTTGTCAAAGGTACATTAAGTGAATCGTTGCTCTCGAACAATGTAAGTTTGATATCATAACAGACAGCAGAAAAGGTCCAAAACTCAAACTTTATAGGCTTAACCTTATTAAGCTTCTTAGAATTTGTTTGGTTGGTGGGATAAGAGATAATAATTCGAATATTATTTTATTCGGTATTTATTGAATTTTTGAATTCGAAATTAGCAATTTTAAGATTAATTATACGAAATTGTGGTATTATTCTATCCCACATTAAGAGTGATAGAAATCACGATATTACTTAATCCAAAGACAAAATACTATAATGGTAAAGATGCCTTTTTTCAAGGTTCTTCTTCAAAGTCTTTTGAAATTTTATGGTTAATATTAAATATAAAAGTGTATCCCGACTAATTTGGTATATACCAAACAAATAATTTATATTATATCATGTATATCCCGTTTTTAGTTCAATGAATCAAACACCTCCCAATAAAAATATCCACTAAATAATTTATCACTATTTGATTTCCTATTATAATCCCATCATTATAATCCCAGAATAATTTATTTTCCAAACAAAATGACACCTTATTATTGAACCAATTATATTTTGAAAGTTATGGGTTTATTTTTACTAGTTGTTATAATTTATATAAATTTTTAGACACAAATTTATGTTCCGCATTAAAAATTATCGGTATAATTGAACTAGTTTCTATGATACTACATTCGCTCCTGACATACTAATGTACTGAATTAATTAAGCTTTGCCACCATTCATTATTAGAAAATATTTCTATATTTGGAGCCCATAAAAAAGAATTAGGCTTATACCTAAAGGACATGGTAAATATAGTTTAAAAAAATGCATAACCCGTAATAATTTAACCTCTAGATTAGATGGTCATGCAATTCAAAACAAATTAATATGTTTTACATATCTAGTGATCTTCCAAAAAAGAATGTTTATAAATTTTTTTGTACAATGTCAAATCCGTGATAGTTGATTTAATTTGCTTTTGATCATTAATTCTTTTTTATACTAAATTTCATATCCAAAAGTTAAGTAAAGGTACTATTGATCATTATTTTTTTAAGAATTCAAAATAATTAGCATGTTTAGAGAATTCGAATGAAAAAAGCTCTTATCTCCAAAAAAGATAATACTAATCATATAAAATGGAATAGAAGAAATTTACGTTTTAAGCCTAACACTTACTGCTAGATATGTATGTCTGATCCAAAATTAATCGACTAATTGGTATTGAACCGTATTCGACACTCCTTTAATCTTAAAGAAAACCTATAAGGCCGTAATATATAGTTCGCTTCATGAAAATATGTGGATCGTGAATCTTTTAAATACTGATATCCAACAGTTTATAATCTCAGAGTGTAACCAATGGGATCGTGGTACAGTAATAAGACCTTCTTTATTTTTTGTTAAAAGTTTTAATTTAAGTATTAGGTATGAAGTTATGTTTATTAAAAAATATTTTATCATCAATGTGAAATTTTTATTGACGTGAATTTGAATTTAATTGATCACCAATATGAATATCGTACTGGAAAATTTTTATAGTTGTGGCTAGGGGTTGAAATTTGATTACAGGTGTCAGGAAGATAGGTGCTGCTCAATGCTCACGCAAGGTCTTGTGCATGCATGACAGTGTATTACTGAATACTGATTTATTTAGTCGGGAGTCTGAATATTATTTAAGTTTTCTATCTGTCGTTCTTTCCCCCCTTAAATAGAGGATACAACACATGATCTAAAGTTGACATTTTTGTTTTAGAATATTTAAATTTCCAGGAGAGGAATTAATTGTTGAAATCTGGCGAACGTTCATTCCTATTAGCGTTAGGTTACAAGAACCTTGTGCTTTCTTTATGCTAAACTATGTGAATGACTTGACTTGGTCAAATCGGAAGATAACTTCGAGTTTCTCTTTAAAGATGAATGGCATTACTTAGTATCATTATACCCCCCCAAAAAAAAAAAAAATTTAAAATTATAGTTGTTAGTGGCCAAACACAGACGCAAGTATATGTGTGTTGGATCCAAACATACACGCAAGTATACGCACTCGACAAGTAATAAAGTGATGAGAAAATATCGTCCCACGAGTATTTATGATTAACTCTCGTCTAATTTAAACTACTTATAAGTTTATTGCTAAGTGGTGTGAAGAAGATGATTGTGATTGTTGTTGTCTTTTTGTTATCATTTGTTATTTATAACAAAGGAGGTGTGAATAAAAAATGGTGGGAAAAGAAATGGAGGGAAGCGAAATTTTAAATTAGTTCATTTTACTAATGCACTTTGTCCCTCGTTGGTAGAAAGAAAGAAAATCTTTGTGTATATGTAGAGAAGCTCATCTTTTAACTCTTACAGAGCTAAGAAGAAGGCAAGCCTCATGCCATCGTCGTCGCTCGAGTCGGCTTCGGATTTGGTCAACGATTGATCAATCTTTTTGGACAAAATTCTTTTTAAATATTTAACTAATTAATTAAATTAATCAAAGAAAATTCAATCGTGAATAACGCATGGCCCACGATCCGGTCCGGTCCGGACCGTTTTCTTTCCTGGATTATTTTAAATCCATTTTAATTTTTTTGCAATATTTCAAACAGCTATGACTGTTCTGAAGCAGTGTCAAAGTTGTTCCAATAGCTATGGCTGTTATGGAAGGTTGCAAATCTTTTTAGAAACAGTACCAAATTGGCTATAAATATCCCTTCAAATCCCAGAATATTTATTTACGAATTTTTTTATCTTCTTCTTCTTCTTCTTCTTCTTCTTCTGCACATATAAATTCCAGTGTGTTTTACAGCTTTCGAGTGGTTTGCTGATCATCGGCGTTTCTGGTACCAAAACTCCGGTGAGTTAAATCGTTCTATCCTGTGAGGATATATTCCACAACCTCGGGTACTTGAGGGTAATAATTTTCCTAAGGACACACTATGTATTCAGTGGGCTCGATTCACTCCTATACTTTTTCCAGAATTTATTTTGAATTTACTATACTGTTTTTCAAAATTTGTGTTGACATTCTAGTTCTACTAACTTTCTGTTTTTGTTTGTCAAATAGTTTGTTCTATTAATTTTATAGCAATACAGTTTTAATAATAATTTTTACTCTTGAAATTACTAAACAATCAAGAAATTCAAAGGTGCAACACAAACAAGCAAACACTTAGGAAGAATTCAATGAGATGATTATTCTGGGTTGTGGGGACTAATGTCTTTCCTATTGCGTTCTTTCGGTCGATTTAATAGCTTAATTTATCTAATTTATTCCAGCTTTTTACTATTTGATGCTATTTTTTTATACTTATCGTTTCGTTGTTGTTATTGTTGTTGTTGTTGTCATTGTTATTGTAGTTGTCGTTGTTATTGTAGTTGTCTTTTCCCCCTTTTCTTGTCGTCCCTTGTCCCCATATTCTTTCTTTCTTCTTCATCTTTTTCCTTTCTCTCTTTTCACTTTTTCTTGAGCCGATGGTCTATTGAAAGTAACCTCTCTACCTTGCTAGGTAGAGGTAAGGTCTGCATATACACTACCCTCCCCAGACCCCACTTGTAGGATTATACTGGGTATGTGTTGTTGATTTATATAATTTATTTGTTAGAAGGATTTATTATGCTCGCGAAGTTCTTTCAATCCTTTGCTCGCCTATTCAACCAACCTAATACGATAGAATTAGAGTTAACGAGAATGTATGTATATTTCCTGCGGAAATAACCAAGGACACTAGAATATGTCTATCCTAATCGCGAAGCCATTCTCCGATGCCCGAATTCAAGAACTTACTCTACTCAATCGTATATGCAATCTATAGTTCTCACTTTCGAGGTCAACTATAAATTCGTAGATAGTATTCTACTATTAGCTATGCAATAATATAATTAAGTGCAAGATTGGATAAGCAATTAATATGATCACTAAAGAAAAATAATCAACCGTCAAACTACAATAGTCAATGACAAGCCATAAACCCAGAATAATGAGGCTCTTTGCCACTCATTTATATAACAACAATCAAAGCATTAATTTTAAACGTAGAAGCTATTAATACTAGATAAAAGATGGAAGATTCGATGAATTTCGTGCTCCGTTTGTGTTTATAAGCCTTTGCCGCCTTCAAAAATTGATCAACCCCCATTAATCACGTTTAAGAGGTATTTATAGGTCAGGGTCGGAGTCCCCAAGTCCAAAATCAAGTGAGAAATGTTTAATGCATGGACTGGAAAGGGTTCAGGCCTCAAGCCTCAAAGCTCGCGAGGCCTGGCCTGGGGCGCGCTCCAGATTTTGCCGCGAGGCTTAACGTTTGATGTACCTCGCCTGGAGCCAAGTGTTTCCTAGCCTGTCACCTTGCGATTTTTAACTTTTTGTGCTCTGTTTGTGTATTTTTGACATCCTTATGTGCAAACCATCACTCGTTTCCATCCTGTACCGATCCTACACATAAAAATGACTCAATTAAGCCCAAAAATAACACACATTATCATTAAAATACCAAAATTTAAGGCAACTAATACATTATAAATATATATTTATAGCTAATTATCACTACCCCACACTTAATTCCCAATGTTAGATATAATTATTAACCATTTTTACTATTCAAATTTATTTTCAACAGTAATACTTAATAGTCTGAAATAATGTGATAAACTAATAAAAGAAAAAATCCAAGTTCAACCCCAGAACTGGTGTCATGACTTCATGGTGTTTAGAGTACTACAGATAATGGTTTTAACAAAACATAACTGTCTGAAATAAAATAAATAGCTAAAAATGATGTTGAAGGGGACTTCAGGGCTATGAACGTTGTACAAATATACCTCAAGTCTCCATTGATAGCTAGATTCGAGGAAACCTCACTCAACGTAGCTGGGACCAACTGCGGTTTTTGAACAAGAAGTGCATAATGCAATATGAGTACAAGTGACCCCATGTACTCTGTAAGTGCCGAGCCTAAACTCGATGAAGTAGTGATGAGGCTAAGGCGAGTAACTTACAATAACCTGCCCGCAATAATAATAGTAATTTTAATAATAACAATAACAATAATGTTTACCGTCAAAATGGTAATAACAATTAAATTTGATTATGGAACTCTAAAAATACATGATCTATTTTTATGCTAGTTGTTAAGTAGTTGACGCTATGTATGTGAGACTTAGAGGCAAAATAATAGTTAAGGATAGAATGATAATCAAATCGATAGGCCAACAATCGGGGCCTCGAGCTTGTCGATTCGGGGGCCTGGAGGTCGATTCCAGAACTCGGATGTGAGCTATTGAGGGTAATCGGAGTATGACTAACAGTTACAATCGAATTAACGAAGGCTCTTTATGGCCAGTGATAAACAATAAATGAAGAACAATAAAGAAGATAATAAATAAGAGAAATAATATCAAGAGAATAGAGCAGAGAGAATGTTCTTATATATTTCGTGTGGAGCAACTGAAGCAACAGAGATTTACAAAATGACAAGGATCCCTTTATATAGGAGGGGAATCCCAACATAGCACAGAAAGCATTAATGACAAAGTAGCTGAGATGGGACAACTAGATATGACACCCTGATTCAGGGTTAGGATAGTCCATTAGGCTCTGTCAGTCCTAGCCGTGTTCCTTGGGAGCTCCTTATTTATACCATAGTCGTGGTCAACATTTTCCGAAAGGCGGGCATCGACGAACCTCGAGAGAGGAAACTCGACCATGGCCTTGTATCCTTGAGACTTCGAGATGATATTTCGAGATGCCTCGATGATGAGGAATTGGACCCTCCGATTTCACTCTATACAGATAGTCCTCACGTTTCTTAGATAGGAGCGACAAGAAAGGATTTTCACATCCAACTCTTCGGGTTTCCCGTAGTTACATCATACTGATGACGCAAGCCTCTGTGATAGTCGAAACGTCCCATCTATTCAATTCTCCACAATTATTCAAAGCATTAAAATTTCTTATTCTTCAAAGGTTTAACGTCGCTGCCGGTTCAACTCCCAAGGATGCATTAAATGCGTCTGGCATTATGTCTTTCGAAGACAATAATGTCACTATCGGTTTTGCTATCGCCTTCCTATAAATGGGAGCCTCCTAGGATCAACCTTTTATCCAAGTGTCTTCCCATATCTATCCAATATTCTCTTATTACCATCCTTATCCATTGTCGTTCACCATGTTTGAGCCCTATGGTCTCACGATTGTACGGTGTCGCTTCTATCAGCTATGCCACGACCTATATCCTGCACATTCCTTAGTCGAGCGAGATTACACCACTTTATTGTTGTTGTTGTTGTTGCTATCGTCCTTGGCTCAGTACGACGAAGCAGGAGGCCAATTTCTCCTGGTTCAGGAAATAATTGAACTCTACATCGCTGCACAGGGGGGTGTTTGGACTCTACACCGCTGCTCACCTCCCCCAACTATCTAGTGTGGTACCTCACTCCTTTTGCTTTCCATGGAGTGAGGTGGTACTATCTACTAACCGTTCCATCCTACACTAGTGTGACGTCTCAAGAAGTAGCTTTACAGAAGTAGTGCAGGCGAGGTCCATACTAACCAAATTTTTCACCCAGCGACCTCTTCATTCCTTTCTACTTCTTCTGCGTCGTTTTGCTCTCCTCCACCACTTTCTTCTTCTTTATATCTCCTTTTGAGGATGACATTCTGGAGGATTGAGATAAAACTCCCAAAGGGATGTCACTTTGAAGATATTGCCTTCAAGAATATATGGCCAAGGAGATGACGCCCGAAGATGCTGCTGCCGAGGATGCACCTTTGAGAGTAGATTATGCTCTAGGCTTTTGTTATATGTACACCTCTTTGTTTCATTGTTTCTGTGTAAGGAACCCTCGTGGGCTTTTGTAATCATATGTAAGTATCCCTCGTGGGGTTACACGTTTATGAATACAAAGATGTTTCTTCAAATTTTATCTTCAATGCTTGCTATATTCTCTTTCATTTACGTTTATGGAGAACTCTGAATGCATGACTCTGTTGGCTATTGCTATATCAAACCTAGATGCAAGTACTTTTTTTGACCTTTGGTTGCTTAAAACTTCTCCCCGTGGAACCCTTTGTCGTTCCTAAAACCAAACCTGGATTGGTCCAATAAACTCGGGTAGTTGGGACCCTTACTTTGAGTTGAATGGAGGTAACGTTTTGAGCCTTGACACCATGATTTATTATTTAGACCTAGCGGTAATCTTTAAGGAGAAATTTTCTTAGAGGTTCGAGGATAGGGAATGCCTTTAAGCTTTCGAGAGCAGTCCCTGAGTGGGGGCTCGTTCAAACTCGGGCCACCTGAAGACTCGCCCCGAACTTAGCGTCGATGAACCTAAGGCATTGTAGATAGATCTAGGACGAGGTTTTGACTAAATTTAGATGTCATCCCGCAATCGAGCCCATATGGATAGAGCTTAAATGCTTATTTCCTTGGAGCCTGAATCCTTTTTAACGGAAGTCTTCGAGGTTGGGTACTACCTCGAGGTTTGTAATGTTGTTATTAGCTTCACAGAGCCCAATTTTTTTTGATGGAGGTCCTCGAGGCCGGGTACTGCCTCGGGATTTGAAATGATATTTTGGGATTCTTAAAGCCTAACTTTTCTTTGATGGAGGTCCTCGAGGTTGGGTACCACCTCGGGATTGGCGATGATGTCGTCGGCTTCCTGGAGCCTAACTTTCCTTTGATAAAGGTCCTCGAGGTCGGGTACCACCTCTGGACTTGCGTCAAAGGTGTTGGCTTTTTGGGGCCTAGCTTTTTTTGATGGAGATCCTCGAAGTTGGGTGCCACCTCAAGATTGACAATGATGCCATTGGCCTTCGCTTGCCTTTTTTTCCATATATAGGGTCGCTTCTGCTCCTTTGGAGATCCCACCATTTTAGGTAGTTACCCTTGTTTTCTATGCTAAGCCTTTCACCACTTCAGTACTAATGCACTTGAACAAATTCCTCATCTAACTCTTTGATTTTTCCACCGTCATGACTGCTACATCAGGGTCTGTTCAGTAGAGAGGGGGGAGGTCCGCCACCGATATTCAGGACCAATGAAAGCGTACTCTGGAGATTACTTCTTTGATAGGAGAAGATCATCTTGGTTTAGTGATAAAAGAATGCAGATGGGGGGGGGGGGAGAAGTAGTGTTATGGATACTTTCTTCGGATGAGGGCGTCACGGATCGTGCCGATGGATTTTTGAATATGTACACGTATACCTTCACACTGGGCCCTCTTGATAGGGTTGTGCTAGATTTCTATGTAAAGTGTCGTGTTACCTTGGCATAGATCCATCCATCATTTTGGCGGATAGTGATGATGATGAGATTTTTCACGGAGAAGGTGAGGCTTGACTTTATGCCCAGTCATCTTATCATGTTGTAGCGGTCTTTTCACAATCGGGGTCTGCTAAACTTACGATGCCGATCGACTACGACCTTCGTCATTGATGATGAGAAAGATAGAGATCAGGAATGGATGAGTCAATTCGTCCGAGTGCGGACCGCTGACCTTATCCCTGTGGAGCTTATGCCATTCCCTGAGGAATGGAACTATATACATAAGTGGTACATTCTGTGCCTCCTCAGTTTTGCTTGTGGCTAAGGCTGATTTCATAACCACGCCTTCATTTCTTTTTCTGTAGCGGTCGCATGGGTGCCGAGTGATTTTCCTGATCTGACGGATTCGGTTTTGAAGTTGGCAACTGACTCGACTTGTAATGAGCGCAAGTGGCGAGCTTTGTCCCAGGGCTGATACGGAGCAAAACATCATGGTGTGTGTTGTGCTATTTTTTTCTTCCCTTCCTTCATTTGGAGAGGTATTTTCCTTTTCTGCATGTTAATCTTGCTATTGTACGGATCAGAGAGCCTTTCAAAGCGAGGCCGCACTCCTCGGGAGAGGGGGAAGGGTCGCTAGCCTTCGTGCTAAAGAATGACGACAATAAGTGGGAGATGCCTTTACAGGGCAATGGAACTCAAAGCAAGGCAAAACTGGATCGGGACCTCAGAGCGGAAGCATCATCTGAGCCTACCGTGCTCGTGGTTACTGGTTCGGGAAAGGTGGTTTCTTCGTTGCTGTCACCTTCGATTTCCGTCTATAGTGCTTCATGGGATAATGGGAACCTCGGGTCGTGTATTCGAAGAGACCATGCCTCGCCCAGGATTGACTCTTTCAGAGTTGAGGGAGTTGGGTCAATAGATGTGCATTTGTCCTTCGAGGAAGCCCAACGGCTTTACTTCGTGGTGAGTTCAGGCATAGGCCCTTTGAGTTTTTCATTTTTCCTTCCTTATTGAGTTTTCCTTTGCAGTCATTCAATGAGCTTAAGTCCGGGCTACTTTGTTGTGAGGCCAAGATACTGAAAGCTCTAGAAGAGGAGAGATCCAGAGGAGAGATCCCTAAGGCTTCTTTGCGATGAAAAGGAAGTCAAGATGGCATACTTGTGGTATAAGGTGAGCCGGAGCTTGAGTTATGAGAGTTATTAGAAGGAGCATGTAGTTTTCTGTCCTAGGCGTGTGTGTGTTCCGCCCTCTATCTTCCAAGGTTAATACTTCATTTATCTGAGTTGTAGAAAAGACGGAGGCCCTGGGGCGCCTTCAGGATGAAGCTGGCCGAGCCAAGCGTGAACATGATGAGCTAAGAGCTCAGGCGGAGGTTCAGGTTTTAGAGGAGAAGGGTGCTCTAGCTAATGTTCCCGTTTTTTAGGCCCAACTCCGCTTAGCTCTTGACAATGCTTTGGTTCAAGAAGATGCGATTACGAAGCTCGAGTCTAAGCCTTCTAAGGTAAAGGCCAAGATCGTTGATCCCCGGGCTGAAGCTGTGATGAGCCGAACTAAGGCTTACCAGGAGATAGTGATCTATTTAAAGCTCTCTACTGATGCTCAAGATGAGCTGAGAAGGATCCTCAATCGTGAAAAGAGGATCAAAGAATATGCTTGTTGTAAGTCTCGAAGAAAGACTCTCGAGGAGATTCGTGCTAGGGGTATTGTCCTCTCGGAAGATTTGGTGCGAGCAACGGAGGATGAGCGTGATGCTCGATTACTTTTGTCCGACACCAAAGGAAGCAAAGATGAGGCCGGCAGGCCGTAGCCTCTAAGGAGGGGGGGATAGATTTTTGTCATATGTATGTAGCTTTTTTAAAGCATGTTTGTGGATTGATATTGCATTTTTTCGTATATATATGTATAAAAAACCTTGTGTATTTACTTCTTCTGTATCCCATTCTATCACGAATTAGGCCGAGTGAACTGGTCTTTTTAGTCGATAGGAATCCTTAGATTCGCGATATAGCTCTGAGGCTTATCGGGCTAGCCCGTAAGTTTTTATGTACTCGGCCAGTGCGAGCCTTTAGTATAAGCTAGCATTTGAGATCTTATGATTTTTGCCCTGTGACATTTTAGCTAACTATTTTAGGTTCAGTCTCCGAGTCGGGTTTCGACTCGAGCTTATTCGACCCTCAAGTTTTTGGATTTGTGTGAGGCTGGCGACAATGGCTCTTATGCCTTGAGTCGAAGTGACCTTTTAGTGTAAGTTAGCATTTGAACTCTTATGCTTTTTTCCCTGGGGCATTTTTAGTTAACTATTTTGGGTTTAGTTTTCGAGTCGAGTTTCAACTCGAGCTCATTCGACCCTTAAGTTTTCAGATTTGTGTGGGCTGGCGACAATGGCTATTATGCCTGGGGTCGAAGTGACCTTTTAGTGTAAGCTAGAATTTGAGATCTTATGTTTTTTTCCTTGGGGCATTTTTAGTTAACTTTTTTGGGTTCAGTCTCCAAGTCAGGTTTCGACTCGAGCTCATTCGACACTCAAGTTTTCATATTTGTGTGGGCTAGCAACAATGGCTCCTATGCCTTGGGTCGAAGTCACCTTTTATGTGGGCTGGCGACAATGGATCTTACGCCTTGGGTCGAAGCAACTTTTTATGTGGGCTTTATTTTTCCCTCGTTAAGGACTTTTTGAGATAATTTTTTCCAGACTCTTCAACGGTTCGAGAAGAACCCCGATTACGAGTCGTTTTGTGGCGATGATCGAGAACCTCAAGAGGTTTGGCTTGGAGGTTGAGGATCTTAAAGCTTGTGATTTGGAGCTGACATGGTCGAAGCTCTTTTGCCTACGTCGAGGGTATCCTATTTAACCGGTTCTTTTCGAAGTAGATTTGAAGTAATTGAAGGCCAGTCATTTGGTAGCGACAGTCGGGCATCCCCGAGTCGCGTTTGTTTGGCTGGTACAGCCTTATGAACGTAGTCATTTATGCTTGGCCGGAGCCATTTTTGATCCCGAGTGAAGTAGTTTAGGCATCTATATCGAGGGTGTGCCTTTTAGGGGTCTTACAAGTTCGAAATATAGCCTTAACTTTGAGATCAGGTTTATGCATTTAATAATGTCTTACAAATTTTTCATGCCTTTCATGTGTTACAGTTTTGAGATACTTGGTACAAGTATGGTTCATTCCTTGCTTGAGGTTTTACATGTACTGTTGCTACCTTATGTAGGTCTTATGAGACCGAGTCTGCACGCTCAGGGTCTTATGGCCTCGGGTTTTTTAATGAATGGTGATTGGTGGAAGTCCCTGAGTCATCGAGGGTATTCTAGCTCGAGATCCATTACTTGTAGACTTGGTATTGTCTCATTGAGGGCTTACGATTATTCCGACCTTAGGGTCATGTGATTTTTGAGATTTTGACACCAGTCCCCGAGTGTTCGGGACACTTTTGGCCTTAGAGATGTTTTGTGACTGTCATGTCACCTCATTGAGGCTTATGAGTTTGTAGTCCCAACTCGGAGGTCGTTCAGGTGTTGAATTGTTGATGCCAGTCCCCGAGTGTCCATGATGTTTTCGACAGAGGAATTATTTTTGCGAAGATGCTGTGTTTTTTTTTTGGAGTGTGAGATGCTTTGAAAAAATGTATTCTTTGATTACTTGGTACAAGTATACATGCTTCCGCCATCGGGGGCCCGGCTATACGAACACAGTTCTTTCGATCGTTTGGCCCGATACATCATTTTCCTATTGGGACCCCATTTGGCATCTTGGTTTTTCCGAGTTTATGATTTTCCAGGGGGATTCCCTCCAGTTTTTGAGGTCGATTGCAAAAGAAACCTTGAATACTTTTCAAGTCTTCCTTTGGTAGAATGTAGATGTTGCGTCATTAAAAACCTCGCCGGTAAAACCCTTTTCAAGTTAAAAACTCGATCGAAGGAAAATAGTGCAACAAATGCTTTAAAACCTTAAGGTATTTGGGCTGGGTTAGCATTTTGACTGCTTCGATCGGGTGCCTTCATAAGGGTTAGTGTGAAATATAATATGAAAAGGGAGATAGTTATACCTTAGTGTGGGATATGCCCTCGATGTTTCGAGGTCCGATATGTCCCAGTTGCTTGTGATGAGGACACGATACGGTCCTTTGCTTTGTTTAATCAGGTTTAACCGAAGATGTAGTTTGATTACACTTTAGTTCTTTTGCGGGTAGAGGTGTTGGTACTGGTGCCACATCGTGTACTTCGAACATTTCCCTTGCCGCATGCTGTTCCCCGTAGACGATTTTAATCCCATCCTTTGTTGTGAATTTCATCATTTAGTGGAGGGGGACAGTACTGCTCTTATCTAGTGTATCCACAGCCGTTCGAACAAGGCATTGTACCTCATGTCTCCTTCGATGACATGAAATTCGACATTTTGGGTTCTGCCGGCCACGTTGACTTGGAGGATTATTTCTTCTTTCGTTGTTTCACTTGCCATGTTGAATCTGTTGAGGACTCGAGTGGCGGGAACCATTTGATCAAGCAGTTCTAGCTGCTCTATTACCCTCGACCTGATAATGTTGACCGAGCTACCTGGGTCCACGAGTACACATTTTATTTGAAATGTATTTATGAGAAAAGAGATTACCAGTGCGCCATTGTGAGGTTGAGACAAGGTTTAAGTGTCCTCTTCACTAAATGTGAGGGCATCTTCGGGTGTGTACCCCCGGGTTTGCTTTTCTCTGGTGATGGATATTTTTGTCTTTGTCATTACGGGTTCCTGGGGAGCATCGATGCCTCCCAAGATCATGTGGATAACATGTTGCAGATCATTATATACGTTCTTCTTGGCCGCCTCTCTTTCCCAGAACTGATTTTTTGGCCTGGCTGCTTAAGAATTCTTAGAGGTGACCTTTATTGAGTAGTCTGGCTACTTCCACTCGGAGGTGGTGGCAATCCTCTGTCCTATGGACGTGCTTGTTGTGAAATTCACATACTAAGTTATGATTCCTTTGGGAAGGATCCGACTGTACAGGCCTGGGCCATCTGGCGTCTCTGATTTTGCTAATGGCGAACACGATATCTGACACATCGACATTGAAGTTGTATTCTAATAAGCGAGGTGCCTCAGTCGGCCCCGCATTTCTATCGAACCCGACTCTATTGATCAGTCCCCTAGGATTCTATCCTCGGTCTATCCTTTGATCATTGCAAGGTGGGTTGCGCCTTGGGGCGTTCCTTCTGTCTTCGGTGTATGGCTGATACCTTTCTTTGTTTGGCTTTGGCTCCTTTTCTATGAGCCTGCTCGGGTATACTGAGCCCGAGGGGGCCCCTAGCTGGTCAACTTTGACTCTGATTTTTGACTAGTATCGGTTGTGGACGTCCGACTAGGTCGCGGCATGATATTTGACTAGATTCTCTTTCAGCGGCCTCGAAGCCATCGAGCTTCACTCATTCAAAACTTGAGTAAGGGCCTGCACTACCCAGTCGTCAGAGATCAGTAGTAGTTGCATTCGTTCCATTTGAAACTGAGATACAAATTCTCACAGCATCTCGTTCTCCTTTTGCTTGATTTTGAAGACGTCACATTTCCTCGTGGACACCTTGATGGCCCTAGCATGCGCCTTTATGAAGGAAGTAATAGCATGGAAAATGAGTCTATAGAGTTTGGGGCCAATTTATGATACCACATCATCGCCCCTTTAGAAAGTGTTTCTCCGAACTTTTTCAGTAGGACAGACTCAATCTCGTCATCATTCAGGTTGTTGCCCTTTACTGCACAGGTGTAAGCGGTAAGGTGCTCATTTAGGTACGAAGTACCATTGTACTTCTGGAGATCTGGCATTCTAAACTTCTTTGGAATGGATTTTGGGGACGCTTCCCGTGGGAAAGACTTCTGTATGAACTTTTTTGAGTCAACACCTTTCAATATTAGGGGCGCTCTTGCAATTTGGTCGAACTTGGAGGTGTAAGTCTCGACCTTCTTATCGTTGGCTTCTATCATTTTTTCACCCAATTCGATCCTTCTGGTGAGGTCCTCGAGAATCATTACAATGACAAGATCGGCTATCGACCCGTTATTGCTCGATCTCTCTGGTATCTATTTGGCCGGGGAGGGGGGGTGGGGGCTATCCCCGGTCCTATCTGCTAGGAGTTTTCTGGCGAGTTTGAAGCTGAGCAATAGCCAGCTGTTTTGCCTGCAACATTTCAAAATAACATGAAGGCTAACCTCCCGTTCTTTCCTGGTTGGTGTTTTCCGAGCTTTATGTGGATCTCCTTGGTGTACGCTCCTGTTGGTATATGATCTTATATTGACCTGTTGGGCGTCGCGTGAACCCACGTCCGCTCGAATTAGTCTTGGTGCATTCTCAAGGTTTCATGGTGGAATAATAACACCTGGAGCAGCCACATCGTTCCCTCCATGGTTTTCAAGATTGTCATTTTCAACTCTATTTACTAAGCTAGGCATTTCGACCTGAAATTGAAGATCTTGGACAAGAAAAGGTGTGAAAGGTGACTTGCATTATGTAATGACACCAGCAAGAAAATGATCACTATTATTTTTAGCCCCACAGTCGGTGCCAAACTGTTTACCGTGAAAATGGTAATAACAATTAAATTTGATTATGGGACTCTAAAAATACGCGATCTATCTTTATGCTAGTTGTTAAGTAGTTGATGCTATGTATGTGAGACTTAGAGGCAATATAAGAGTTAAGGATATAATGATAATGAAACTGATAGGCTAATAATGGGTCCTCGATATTGTCGATTTTGGGGGACTCAAGGTTGATTCCAGAGCTCGGCTGTGAGCTATTGAGGGTAATCGGACTATGAATATGTCACGCCGCAAAACTGGGGGCGAGATCAGCACCTGGTGCCTCACCTAACCTTGCGTAGCAACTTGTCACTAGGGGACTCTGAACATATAATGTCATATTTTGGCCATGGGGCCATATTGCAAGACAAATTATGAAGAAGAATATAAAACTTAACAGAAACTAATGATGACTAAACATCAATATAAAGCTGGGCCGATAAGGCCGTCATAACAACTACAACTGACAAACCAACAAAATATACACATAAGGCCTATAAGCCCCAACATACTACACTAACTGACATGATATGTCTACAAGCCTCTACTGATGGATGTACTGTGAGGAACAGAGCCCCGACCTACCCATAACATATATACATATGCAGCGCCCCCAGAAAATATATGTCAGTACAAAATAATATACAGAGTATATAAGGCAATAAAATAACTGAAAGTTGAAACTGAACTGATAACATAATAACTAAAAGTAACTGGGAGTCAAAGATGATCTGGAAATATACTTACTTGCTGATACTGACTCAGCTCTCTCAATATAGTAAGTAAAATAAATGTCCGGCCCTATAAGGCTCGGAGTGTGTAACCGCTATGCCATCGTAGGCTCGCTCATAGATGCTCGACCATACTAGGCTTTGTATCTCCGCCATTCTGGGTGCACTCATAGGCGCTCGGCCACATGAGGCTCGGTATATAAACTACCATCTAATCAGAGGTTGCCCAATAGGGGCCTGCCCATCGATTATAACTCGATGGTGGTGAAAATACTGTAATACTGTATATATATAGTGAGCCTCTGCTCTGTTGACTAGAAAAAGACAGTAAATTGAATATAAAGCGCCGATAAGGGAGAATAGTGTAACCAATGAGACTAGGATAATGTATGTAAATTCGGGAGTATGAACTTCTCTTTATGCCTCGTCATCAAACACATGTAGTTACGAGATCATGCCAAAATGAAGGAAGGTCTTAGACTTAACATAACTTATCACAATCATTCCAATCACTAAGTTGAAATCGCCTCTTCGAACCTTAATCTATGACAACGATAATAATAATATCATTAAATTGCAAAAGGTACAACTATCACACAACGAACGACAAGCTTATTTTGTATAAAAGTAGGTAGTATCTCCCCTATAATTCTTATTTCCTCCAAATTCAAGATAATACCAACAACACAAGAAAAAAAAAACAACAACATATATACATTAATTTCCAGCCTTATATACACCATAGAATACTACAAAACAGCCCAACACACCGTAATCTCTTCGTACACAAAACGAGCGCCGTAGTAGTGTCAAACGACCAGCCACCTCCCTACATCTATATGGTGTTTGTCCACACCCTTCCTCCACCAAAACTCCACAAAATAGTATTGAAAAAATGTAGCCCAATAGCAACAAAAAGCAATCCACAAAACAGTCCGTTAGAAGTGAATAACTCGAACTCACGGCTTCCAATCACCGTCCCGTGAGTTCTTACAAGTATAGAACGACTTAACATGAATTTACAACAGAAAAAATGGATGAAATAGAGCATTAAAATTACCTTATTTTTTGGATAAATCAACCCTTATCTCCTTATCTTGGTTCTTCAAACTCTAGGTCTTACCCCCAATTAGAACTTGAAAGGGAGAGAAATTCAATTAGGGTTTGTGGCTAATTTTTGGGAGGAAGTTTGCAGAGGTTTAGGTATATTTATATGTTATATATAATGAGGTTTATATTTCAGGAGATAATCCCTTATATGGTCTCTTTTTTTGACCTGAAATTGCCTCTTTTTGGGCTCTCATTTAACCAAATAGGTGACACACCTACTTGTCACCTAGTAGCCTGCGCTGTCTTGCAAATATACATATATCTCTCTACTCCAATATCATATTGATAAACGGTTTAATGATTTAGAAAATAGACTCATAGAGCTTCAATTTGATAGTGTAACATCCCATAACTCTAAGGATATTGGAAGAAAATCGCATTTATATTTGACCCAAAGTTTCAGTAAAACTTGTGAATGTTACTTGTGATGACTTTCATTGACTTTTGTTTCATAACTCGCTTGACTTCAAAACATAATACACGACTATCATACGACTAACCTAATTAATAACATAACCTCCTTATCATGTTAAGCACCCTATTATCACCCCAAAAGTACATGTTATAACATTCCCATCTTGTCGACTTTTGACGAAACATTATTTTCTTCCATTCCTTTAGCTTCAGAAACTTCAAACGATATTTGCACTTGTTATTCATGATCTTCAACTAATTTTTAGTCCTACATTAGTGCTTTAATTTTATGGGTGGAACACCCTATAACTCTAAGTATATTTGGAGAAAATCGCAGTTACATTTGACCCAAAGTTTTAGTAAAACTTATGAATGTAACTTGTGATGTCTTTCATCGACTTTTCTACCACAAATTGCTTGACTTAAAAACATAACACATGACTATCATACGACTAACCTATTTCATAACATAACCTCATCATGTTAAGCACCCTACCCTCACCCCAAAAGTACATGTTATAACATTCCCATCTTGTCGACTTTCGATGAAACATTATTTTCTTCCATTCCTTTAGCTTCAGAACCTTCCAACCCTATTTGTTCTTGTTATTCGTGATCTTCAATATTTGTAACCTTCGAGGTAACATGATTAATTTAATTTATATACTTTCAAATATTATATCATGTTTATTCCTACATTAGTTTGCTTACGACACACTTTTACGTATGCAAATATAGGGTGTAACATCATTCCCCCTTGGAAACATTCGTCATTGAATGTTTACTCCTAGAGACTTTGGAATTTTTTTTCTAGAGTCTCCTCTGTACACTAGACTAAAACCAACCTGCATGCAACCAGAAAATATACTATGCAGGCCACACATGGCCAATGTCTTTAAATAACAATACTTTGCCTCACACAACCGTAAATCATAAATGCTGAAAGTCAAAAATAAGAGCTTACCTGATGACCTACTAGCCTAAATAGAGTTGTGATTTAGCATCATATCTCGAGCTATATCTTCAGTTTGAAATAGGTGGTGGTATTTAGACTTCATTTCTTCCTCCGCTTCCTATGTCATCTCTTCCACATTCTTGCTTCTCCACAAAACCTTCATGGAGGTTACCTCCTTATTTCGTAGCTTACGGATTTGTCAGTCTAGGTTGAAAACTAGAATTTTCTCGTATGACAAGTCCTCCGTAATCTGTATATCATCTATGGGCACCACTCTGGTAGGATCACCAATGCACTTCCGCAATATAGATATATGAAAAACCGGATGGATAGATTCCAATTCTAAGGGTAACTCTAACTCATATGCTACTTGGCCCGCTCTCAGAATAATCCTATAAGGCCCAATATGTCGTGCGCTAAGCTTGCCTTTATTTCCAAACCTCATGACCCCCTTCATAAGTGATACCTTTAAGAATACCTAATCATTAACCCCGAACTCTATGTCTCGTCGCCGCACATTAGAATATGGCTTCCGACGACTCTTAGCTATCAACAGTCACTCCCGGATAAGCTTCAGTTTCTCTATGGCCTGCTGAACCAGGTCTGGACCATGTAACCCAGATTCTCTAACATCAAACCACCCTATAGAAGATCTACACTTACGCCCATACAAAGCCTCGTACAGAGCCATCTGGATACTGGAGTGGTAGCTGTTATTATGTGCATACTCAATAAGAGGTAGATATTCATCCCAACTTGTTTCAAAATCCAACACACATGCTCGTAACATATCCTCGATCGTCTATATTGTGCGCTCGACTTGTCCATCAGTCTGTGGATAAAAAGCTGTGCTGAGATTTACCTGGGTCCCTAGACCTCTCTAAAATGACCTCCAAAAATGTGCTGTAAACTGGGCCCCATGATCAGATATAATAGATACTGGTACTCCATATAACCGCACTATCTTCTTAATATATAACTTTGCATAATCTTCTACTATATATATAGATCTCATTGGTAGGAAATGAGCTGATTTCATGAGCCTATCGACTATCACCCATATGGAATCAAAGGTACGATGAGAACGAGGTAAACCTGCGAAAAAGTCCATGTTTATCGCCTCCCATTTCCACGTAAGGATCTCTATGGTCTGCATTAGCCCTCCAAGCTTCTGGTGCTCTACCTTCACCTGCTGGCAACTAGGACACGGGGTGACAAACTCAGCTATGTTCTTCTTCATATCGTTCCACCAGTACACATACTTAGTGTCATGATATATCTTCGTCGACCCAAAATGAATGGAGTACACGAATAATATGCCTCTGACATAATCCTGTTTCATAGCCCTACTACATCTGGAACGCACAGGCGACCCCTGTATTTGATAACCCCATCTCCCTTGAGCTCTAACAATGGCTCCTTTTGCTGCGGAACTTGCTCTCCAACTCGACTAACTCTGGGTCCTTTTACTGCTTTTCTTGACTTCAGCTATAAGAGATGATTTTGCAGTGTTTTGGAGTATAACTCCACCATCATCAGAATCTACCAACCAAACCCCTAAACTAGCCAATTGATGAATCTCTCTAATTAATTGTCTTTTCTCGGCCTCTACATGTGCTAAGCTACCCATAGATTGGTGACTTAAGGCATCTGCTACAACATTAGCTTTCCTTGTATAGTAGAGAATGTTAACATCATAATCTTTCAATAACTCAAGCCATCGCCTCTGTCGCAAATTTAACTATTTATGTTTGAAGATATATTGTAGGCTTTTATGATATGTAAATACATCAACTTGAACACCATATAAATAATGCATCCATATCTTAAGTGCATGGACCGCTGCAGCTAACTCGAGATCGTGGGTCGGATAATTTCTCTCGTGCTTCCTCAACTACCGTAAAGCATACGTAATTACCTTCCCATGTTGCATCAGGACATATCCAAATCTGACACCTGAGGCATCATAATACATTGCATAACCCTCTTGACCCTTTAGAAGTGTTAGAACTGGCACTGAGGTTAACCTGTTCTTAAGCTCTTAGAAACTTTGCTCGCAAGCCTCCGTCCATTGAAACTTAGTTGCTTTCTGCGTCAACTTCATCAATGGTGCCGAAAGGGAAGAAAACCCCTCTACGAACCTCCGGTAGTATCCAGCTAAGCCTAGAAAGCTACGAACCTCTTTTGGAGTGGTTGGTCTAGGCCAAGATTTCACTGCCTCAATCTTCTGTGTGTCTAATTTTATAACTTCATTGGAGACAATATGCCCAAGAATGCTACAGAGTTTAACCAGAACACACATTTAGAAAACTTAGCATACAACTTATGATCATAGAGGGTTTGGAGTACTGCTCGTAGGTTGTGCGAATGCTCATCCTCTAAACGTGAATAAACTAGAACACATCAATAAATACTATCACGAATACATCAAAAAATGGTCGGAATAGTCTATTCATTAAGTCCATAAATATGGCGGGTGCATTCGTCAACCCGAATGACATGACAAGGAACTCGAAGTGCCCATATCGAGTCCTGAAGGCTGTCTTCGGAATATCTTTGTCCTTAACTCTGACATGGTGGTCCTCGACCTTAAATCTATCTTTGAAAAGCATCTAGCTCCTTGCAGCTTCAAACAAGTCATCGATCCTTGGAAATGGATACTTATTCTTAATAGTTACCTTGTTCAACTGCCTATAATCGATACACATCCTCATCGAGCTATATTTCTTCCGTACATACAGTACCGGTGCACCCTAAGGTGAGGTACTGGGTCGGATGAACCCTTTCTCCAGCAAATCATTTAACTGCCCCTTCAACTTCTTCAATTAGGCAGGTGTCATTCTATACGGAGGGATGGATATTAGTTGAGTTCCCGGAAGTAAATCGATGCTAAAATCAATCTCTCGCTCTGGAGGAATACCTAGAAGCTCATTTGGAAACTCATCTTCATACTCTTTTACTACGGTAATAGACTGAAGTGTAGGTATCCCAGCATCTACATCTCTAACTTGCACCATATGATAAACGCACCCTTTTGTAATCATTTTCCTCGCCTTCATATAGGAAATAAACCTACCTATTGGTGTCGCTATATTACCTACCCATTCAAGGACTGGCTCACCCGGAAAATGAAATCTTGCTGCTTTGCTCAGCAATCAACTGTGGGGTAGAAAGCTGCCAACCAGTCTATGCCCATGATAGCATCAAAATCCAACATCGCTAGCTCAACTAGGTCGCCTGAGGTCTGACAATTACAAACTGTCACCGTATAACCTTTGTAAACCCGTCTAGCAATAATCGATTCTCCGACCGGCGTAGATACCGCAAAAGGATCACTTCGTATTTTAGGCATTATACCAAACTTCCCCGCGATAAATGGGGTAATATATGGTAAAGTAGATCTTGGGTCTATCAAGGCATATGCATCATGAGAGCAAATGGTCAATATACCTGTCGCAACGTCTTATGAAGACTCCTGGTCCTGTCGACCTGCTAAAGCATAGATACAGTTTTGATTACCACTTGAACTGGAACCTCTACCTCTTCCTCGACCACTACCATCCAAAGACTGAGACTCGCTCCCTGAAGGATGCACAGACATAGATAATCCTATTACTGAACTCACTGGTTGCCATTCCCCCAAAATCTCTATTTCGGCAATCTCGCATCATATGCTCCAAACGCCCACATGTATAATAAGCATTAGAACCTGCTCGGTATAGGTCCAAGTGTCCTCTACCATAGATGTCACACTGCTGTGGAAATGACCATGTCTGCCCTTGACCTCGCTGTCGCTGCAAACCTGACGTCTGTGAGCTCTCACCTAGTCCTGACTGAGCATAACGGTCATACCTGTAACCTTGTAACTGAGGTGGCAGAGGCCTAGGTGGCCGTCCGAAGTATTGGGGCCTATAACTACCCTGAGACTGCTCCTGAGACCTGCCAAAACTTATCCACTTACGCTACCCTTGCTTTGTCCTCTCTATACCCTACTGCCGGCGCCTACCCCTTTTTATATTTTGGGCGAATGCCTGAATCCGAGAGATATCCATACTATCCTGCAATATAGCGGTGGAACATTCCTCGGTCAATTCTGGGGCCAACCCTGCTATAAACCTGTGAATCCAGTCCCGCATAGTAGCAAGTATGGATGGTACATATCTGGCCAATGAGTCAAAACGAAGACTATACTCTCGAACACTCATATTGCCCTGCTTGAGGGCTAGAAACTAATCGACTCGAGCTTGTTGGATCTCTCACGGTAAGTACTGGTCAAGGAAGGCATCTCAAAAATTCTCCCAAATAGCTGGAGGTGCATCACGCCCCCTAAACCTCTCCCATCCCTCGTACCAAAGGACGACTATATCCCAGAGTCAAAAAGCTGCTATATCAACTGCTTCTTTCTCTGTGGCATGCATAAGCCGAAAACTTCTATGAAGCTGATCTATGAATTCCTGTGGTCCTCCCTATGATCTGTCCCCGTGAACCCTAGGGGAGTCAAAGCAATAAACTCTCGGACCCTTGAACTCCCGGACCCCTCAGAAGATCCTGCACTAGCTGATGCCCTAGCTTGCTGGTGAGTAGCTACCAACTGTGTCAACAAATGCACCGGAATCCTCAATTCATGATCTGATGGAAGTGGAGAGAGAACTGGATGTGCGATCTCCCTAGGAATCTCCTCAGGTGGTGGAGGAGCAGGTAATGACTGAGTAGGGGTCTCACCTTAGGCCTCGAACTGCGCCCCATCTACTGGGGGTACCCAGTTGGTCCCCTTACCTGCTGCTATATCTCTTCTCTGGTTAGTCACAGTATTTCTAGTCACCGTCATCTGTGCATGCAAATAACAATACGTAAGTTTAACTCAAATTTCCTATAAATCAGATCCATAACACAATTTAGATTTGAAAGAAACGTAACCAACTCCTAAACGCCCTGTAGTCCCCTGCTTATATAATATGGCGCACAACACATCTATAAACAACGCTCTACTAGACACGACTTGGAGACTCCCCAGGGCAGAACTGCTCTAATACCAAGTTTGTCACGCCCCAAACCAAGGGGGCAGACCGGCACCTAGTGCCTCACCTAACCTTGCGTACAAACTTGTGACTAAGGTAATTTGAACATATAATGTCATACTTTGGCCATGGGGCCATATTTCAAGACAAATTGCGAAGCATAATATAAAACTTAATGGAAACTAATGCTGACAAAACATCAGCATAAAGCTGGGCTGATAAGGCTGTCATAACTACTACAGCTGACAAACCTGCAAAATATATATATAAGGCCTATAAGCCCCAACATACTGCACTAACTGACATGATATGTCTACAAGCCTCTACTGATGGATGTACTATGAGGAACAGAGCCCCGACCTACCCATAACATATATACATATATACATAAGATGTACACAAAACTCTAGACCCGACAACTCCGAAGGATGTCGAGCTTACCGATCAGGCTGAACTCGGGCCATACCTACTGAGGAGGTCTACCCGTCTGTCTGTCTGAACCTGCACGTATGAAATGCAACGCCCCTAGAAAAGAGACATCAGTACGAAATAATGTACCGAATATATAAGGCCATAAAATAGCCGAAATATGAAACTAAAGTGATAACATAATAACTTAAAGTAATTAGGAGTCAAAGATGATTTGGAGATATACTTACCTGCTGATACTGACTCAACTCTCTCAATATAATATGTAAAATGAATGTCTGGCCCTATCAGGCTTTGAATATATAACCGCTCTGCCGTAGTAGGCTCGCTCATAGGCACTCGGCCATACTAGGCTCTATATCTCGGCTATTCTGGGTTCGCTCATAAGTGCTCAGCCATAGGAGGCTCGATATATAAAGAACCATTTGATCAGAGGTTGCCCAATAAGGGCCTGCCTATCGATTATAGCTCGATAGTGGTGAAAATACTGTAATAATGTATAACTATAGAAACCCTTTGCTCTCTTGACTAGAAGAGGACAATACTAAATTGAATATAAAGCCCCGATAAGGGAGAATAGTATAACTTATGAGACTAGGATAATGTATATAAATTCGGGAGTATGAACTTCACTATATGCCTTATCATCAAACATATGTAGTTACGAGATCATGCAAAAATGAAGGAAGGGATTAGAATTAACATACCTTGTCACAATATTTCCAATCACCAAGTTGAAATCACCTATTTGCACCTTAATGTACAACAACGACAATAACAATATCATTAAATTGCGAAAGATACAACTATCATACAACGAACGACAAGCTTATTTTGTATAAAAAGAGGAAGCATCTCGTCTATAATTCTTACTTCCTCCAAATTCAAGAAAATACTAACAACACAAGAAAACAACAAAAGCATATATACATTAATTTCCCACCTTATATACACCATAGAATACTTCAAAATGGCCCAACACACCGAAATCTCTTCATACACAAAACGACCACCGTAGTATTGTCAAACGACCCAGAAATGTAACGACAAATCACCATCCCACCACCCTACATCTATATGGTATTTATCCACACCCTTCCTCCTCCAGAACTCTACAAAATAGTAGAAAATAATGCAGCCCAATAGCAACTTCAAACAGTCCGTTACAAGTTAATAACTCAAACTCACGGTTTCCGATCACCGTCCCGTGAGTTCTTACAAGTATAGAAAAAAATACCATGAATTTACTGCAGAAAAAATAGATGAAATAGATCAGTAAGCTTACCTTCTTTGTTGGATAACTCAACCCTTATCTTGGTTTTTCAAACTCTAGGTTTTACCCCCAATTAGAACTTTAAGAAATTCAAATAGGGTTTCTGGGTAATTTTTGGGAGGAAGTTTGCAGAGGTTTAGGTATTTTATTTGTGATATATAGTGAGGTTTATATTGCAGGAGATAATCCCTTAAATGGGCTCTTTGGATGACTCGAAATTGCCTCTTTTTGGGCTCTTATTTAACCAAGTAGGTGACACACCTAGTTGTCACCTTGCAGCTTGCGCAGTCTTGCAAAAAGGCATATATCTCTCAACTCCAGCGTCTTATTGATAAATAGTTTAATGCATTAGAAAATAAACTCATAGTGCTTCAATTTTATGGGTGGAAAACCCCATAACTCTAAGTATATTGGGAGAAAATCGCAGTTACATTTGACCAAAAGTTACAGTAAAACTTATGAATGTAACTTGTGATGTCTTTCATCGACTTTTGTACCACAAATCGCTTGACTTCAAAACATAACACATGAATATCATACGACTAACATATTTTATAACATACCCTCCTTATCATGTTAAGCACCCTACTCTCACCCCAAAAGTACATGTTATAACATTCCCATCTTGTCGACTTCGATGAAATATTATTTTCTTCCATTCCTTTAGCTTCAAAACCTTCCAACCCTATTTGTTCTTGTTATTTGTGATCTTCAATATTTGTGACCTTCGAGGTAACATGTTTAACTTACTTTATATACTTTCAAATATTATCTCATTTTTAGTCCTACATTAGTTTGCTTACAACACACTTTTACATATGCAAATATAAGGTGTAACCGACTAACAATTATAATGAACTAAACGAAGGCTCTTTATGGCCAATGATAAGCAATCAATGAAGAACAATAAAGAAGATAATAAACGAGAGCAATAATATCAAGAGAATAGAGCAGAGAGAATGTTCTTGTATATTTCGTGTGGAGCAACTGAAGCAATAGAGATTTACAAAATGACAAGGATCCCCTTTATATAGGAGGGGAATCCCAACTAAGTACAAACACCATTAATGACAAAGTAGCGGAGATGGGACAGCTAGATATGACACCCTGATTCAGGGTTAGGATAGTCCACTAGGCTCTGTCAGTGCTAGCCGTGTTCCTTGGGAACTAACCTTTTGTACCATAGTCGTGGTCAACATTTTCCGAAGGCCGGGTATCGACGAACCTCGAGGGAGGAAACTCGATCATGGCCTTGTAGCCTCGAGAATTCGAGATGATCTTTCAAGATGCCTCGATAATTAGGAATTAGATCCTCTGATTTCACCGTATACAAATAATAATATATGACGACCCGGCCCGTTGTCACGTGAGTTACCGCCCCGTTTCCGTCATATTATGCTTCACTATGTTTCAATATCAGTATTTGAGTTGATCGGGTAGAATTGGATTGTTTTAGTTGAAAATGAGGAGCCTCTTAGAAGAAAGCTTGTTTTAGAAAAGTCAACAGGAAGTTGACTATGTGGTTAGAGGGCTCAGATGTGAATTCGGGTGGTTCGGTTAGCTTCGGAGGATGATTTGTGACTTAGGAGTGCGATTGGAATTGATTTTGGAGTCTTGGTGTAGAATTAGGCTTGAATTGGCGAAGTTTGAATTTTGGCGAATTCCGGTTGATAGGTGAGATTTTGATCCAAGGATCGGAATGGAATTCCGAGAGTTGAAGTAGCTTCGTTAGGTGATTTTGGATGTGTCTGCAAATTTTCATGTCATTCGGACGTTGTTTGGTCGGGTTTTTGATTGAATGCGCATTTCGGAATTTTTGATAAAAACTAGGCTTGAATCCAATGAGTTTTATTGATTTTAGCGTTGTTTGACGTGTTTTGAGGATTTCAACAATTTTGAATAAGGTTGTTGGATGTGTTGGTGTTTTTGGTTGAGGTCCCGGGGGCCTCGGGGTGATTTCGGATAATTAAACGGGAATTTTTGAAGCATATTGCAGGTCTGGCTTTTTTATGGCTTCTGGTATTTCCGCATTTGCGGAAAGGAGCCACAGAAGCGGTTCTGCAGATGCGGTGGCGAAAGTTGCAAAAGCGATCTTGAGTGTCCCGGGGGATTTCCGCATAAGCGGAAGGTGGAGCGCGTAAGCGGATCGAAGACCGCAGAAGCTGTTGGAGGAAACCGCGTAAGCGGATGTTTGGATCGCATAAGCGGTCCCCGATGGTTTCAAGTTAGACCGCATAAGTGGTCAATATATCGCAAAAGCGGGACCGCAGGTGCGGTCAGTGGACCGCATAAGCGAAAATCTCTGAAGGGTTTTAATGAAACAGTGTTCACGAATTTCAAAAGTTAAGGAAAACATTTTAACTTCGGGAAGAGGTGATTTTGGGCGATTTGGAGAGGATTCTAATGGGATTCCATCAGGTATGAATTTATAGACTCAAATAATGTTGTTATGGTGTAAAAACAAGGATTTAAACACTGAAATTCAGGGAATTAAAGGGTAAAAGTGGAGGTTAGGGCTTGAAACGTAAGAATGTTTGAATTGATGATTTGAGGGGTCAAATGGACTCCGATTCTTGTGTATTTTATATGTACGGACTCGTGGTGAGACGAGTTTTTCGGTGATATAAATTTCATAATTTTTCGAGAAGTGGGCCCGAGGCTCGGGTTTTGCCAACTTCGTGATTTTTAGTATTTTTCGAGTAATTTCGATTGGGTTATGTTTCTTTAGCGTATAGTAATGTATTCGTTGTGGTTTTGACTAGATTCGACATGCGAGGAGGTCGATTCAAGAGGAAAGGTTATTGCGGACTAGTCTACGGCCGGCTTGAGGTGAGTAATAGATGTAGATGATGACATGAGGGTTTGAAACCCCGGTATCTCACACTGTGAGACTGTATTGAGGCGAGACGTACTCTACGGTGAGTGCGGGGTCGTTTGTGAACGGGACTATGGCTGAGTCCGTCCGACTGATGTCTATACCGTGTTATTGACTAGAAATTGGCCGGTAAACATCCTACTTGGATTGTTATGAACATATTTGCGTGCCAACTATTTGGATCCCTTAGGGATTATTATCACTATTGCCATGAAATTGAGCATGATTCCATGATATCAGTCCTGAGTTAAGTACTGTCTAGAAATGATTAGCAATCTTTTAAGGTTTTAAATCACTTAAACTATAATACCTGTTAAATAGAACCGAAAAGGGTAAACTTGATTGTGCTTGTGTGGCTTGCATGCATATATAACTGGACTGATTGTGGATCGGGCTGCACACCACAGCGAATGCTACTATGTCATTACGCTTGGACTGTAGGATCCCCTCCGGAGTCTGAACCCCCATAGTGAGCGCGGGTACCCAAATGGATCGGGCTGTACGCCGCAACGGTCATGTGCATTGCATTGCATTCATGCATTGATATCTATTTATCTATCTGTCGTTGATTATTGTTGTTTCATCGTTTAATGTGCTAAGTGGTTAGTTTCAGCTTTGCATTGTGGTATTTCGGGATTTCTTACTTTCATTCATTATATATGTCTATTACTACTGAGTTTTGGTATTTCGGGATAAATGCGAGGTTTGTAAAATTTTTTGCCCCAGGTCATTCGGACGTCGTTTGGTCGGGTTTTTGATTGAATGCGCATTTCGGAAGTTTTGATGAAAACTAGGCTTGAATCCAATGTGTTTTATTGGTTTTAGCGTTGTTTGACATGTTTTGAGGATTTGAACAAGTTTGAATAAGGTTGTTGGATGTTTTAATGTTTTTGGTTGAGGTCCTGGGGGCCTCGGGGTGATTTCGGATGATTCAACGGGAATTTTTGAAGCATGTTGCAGGTCTGGTTTTTTTTATGGCTTATGGTATTTTCGAATCTGCGGAAAGGAGCCGTAGAAGCGGTTCCGCAGATGCGGTGGAAAAAGTCGTAGAAGCGATGTTGAGTAGCCCAGGGGATTTCCGCATAAGCGGAAGGGGGGCCGCGTATGCGGATTGAAGACCGCAGAAGCGGTTGGAGGAAACTGCATAAGCGGATGTTTGGATCGCATAAGTGGTCCCCGATGGTTTCATGTTAGACCGCATAAGCGGTCAATATATCACAAAAGCGGGACCACAGGTGCGGTCAGTGGACCGCATAAGCAAAAATCTCTGAAGGGTTTTAATGAAACAGTGTTCGCAAATTTCGGAAGTTAAGGAAAACATTTGACTTCGAGAAGAGGCGATTTTGGGCGATTTGGAGAGGATTCAAAGGGGATTCCATCAGGTATGAATTTATAGACTCGAATAATGTTGTTATGGTGTAAAAACAAGGATTTAAACACTGAAATTCAAGGAATTAAAGGGTAAAAGTGGAGGTTAGGGCTCGAAACCTAAGAATGTTTGAATTGATGATTTGAGGGGTCAGATGGACTCCGATTCTTGTGTATTTTATATGTACGGACTCGTGGTGAGACGAGGATTCCGGTGATGTAAATTTCATAATTTTTTGAGAAGTGGGCCCGGGGCTCAGGTTTTTTCAACTTCGTGATTTTTAGTATTTTTCGAGTAATTTCGATTGGGTTATGTTTCTTTAGCATATAGTAATGTATTCGTTGTGGTTTTGACTAGATTCGACGTGCGAGGAGGTCGATTCAAGAGGAAAGGGTATTGCGGACTAGTCTACGGCCGGCTTGAGGTGAGTAATAGATGTAGATGATGACATGAGGGTTTGAAACCCCGGTATCTCACACTGTGACGCTGTATTGAGGCGCGAGACGTACTCTACGGTGAGTGCGGGGTCGTTTGTGAACGGGACTATGGCTGAGTCCGTCCGAGTGATGTCTATGCTGTATTATTGACTAGAAATTGGCTGGTAAACGTCCTACTTGGATTGTTATGAACATATTTGGGTTGCGTGCCAACTATTTGGATCCCTTAGGGATTATTATCACTATTGCCATGAAATTGAGCATGATTCCATGATATCAGTCCTGAGTTAAGTACTGTATAGAAATGATTAGCAATCTTTTAAGGTTTTAAATCACTTAAACTATAATACCTGTTAAATAGAACCGAAAATGGTAAACTTGATTGTGCTTGTGTGGCTTGTATGCATATATAACTGTGGCTGCACACCGCAGCGAATGCTACTATGTCATTACGCTCGGGGCTGTAGGAGCCCCTCCGGTGTCTGAACCCCCATAGTGAGCGCGGGTACCCAAATGGATTGGGCTGTACGCTGCAGCGGTCATGTGCATTACATTGCATTCATGCATTGATATCTATTTATCTATCTATCGTTGATTATTGTTGTTTCATCGTTTAATGTGCTAAGTGGTTAGTTTCAGCTTTGCATTGTGGTACTTCGGGATTTCTTACTTTCAGTCATTATATATGACTATTACTACTGAGTTTTGGTATTTTGGGATAAATGCGAGGTTTGTTAAATTTTTTTCCCCAGGTCATTCGGACATCGTTTGGTCGGGTTTTTGATTGAATGCGCATTTCGGAAGTTTTGATGAAAACTAGGCTTGAATCCAATGTGTTTTATTGGTTTTAGCATTGTTTGATGTGTTTTGAGGATTTGAACAAGTTTGAATAAGGTTGTTGGATGTTTTGGTGTTTTTGGTTGAGGTCCTGGGGGCCTCGGGGTGATTTCGGATGATTCAACGGGATTTTTTGAAGCATGTTGCAGGTCTGGTTTTTTTATGGCTTCTGGTATTTCCGCATCTGCGGAAAGGAGCCGTAGAAGCGGTTCCGCAGATGCGGTGGAGAAAGTCGCAGAAGCGATCTTGAGTAGCCCAAGGGATTTCCTCATAAGCGGAAGGGGGGCCGCGTATGCGGATTGAAGACCGCAGAAGCGGTTGGAGGAAACTGCATAAGCGGATGTTTGGATCGCATAAGCGGTCCCCGATGGTTTCATGTTAGACCGCATAAGCGGTCAATATATCACAAAAGCTGGACCACAGGTGCAGTCAATGGACCGCTGAAGCGAAAATCTCTGAAGGGTTTTAATGAAACAGTGTTCGCAAATTTCGGAAGTTAAGGAAAAGATTTTCACTTCGAGAAGAGGCGATTTTGGGCGATTTGGAGAGGATTCAAAGGGGATTCCATCAGGTATGAATTTATAGACTCGAATAATGTTGTTATGGTGTAAAAACAAGGATTTAAACACTGAAATTCAAGGAACTAAAGGGTAAAAATGGAGGTTAGGGCTGGAAACCTAAGAAAGTTTGAATTGATGATTTGAGGGGTCAAAAAGACTCCGATTCTTGTGTATTTTATATGTACGGACTTGTGGCAAGACGAGGATTCTGGTGATGTGAATTTCATAATTTTTTTAGAAGTGGGCCCGGGGTTCGGGTTTTGCCAACTTCGTGATTTTTAGTATTTTTGGAGTAATTTCAATTAGGTTATGTTTCTTTAGCATATAATAATGTATTCGTTGTTTTTTTTACTAGATTCGATGCGCGAGGAGGTCGATTCAAGATGAAAGGGTATTGCGGACTAGTCTACGGACGACTTGAGGTGAGTAATAGGTGTAGATGATGACCTGAGGGTTTGAAACCCTGGTATCTCACACTGTGACGCTGTATTGAGGCGAGACACGTACTCTACGGTGAGTTCGGGGTCATTTGTGAATGGGGCTATCGCTTACTCCGTCCAAGTGATGTCTATACTGTGTTATTGACTAGAAATTGGTTGGTAAACATCCTACTTGGATTGTTATGAACATATTTGGGCTGCGTGCTAACTATTTGGATCCCTTAGGGATTATTATCACTATTGCCATGTAATTGAGCATGTTTCCATGATATCAGTCCTGAGTTAAGTACTGTCTAGAAATGATTAGCAATCTTTTAAGGTTTTAAATCACTTAAACTATAATACATGCTAAATAGAACCGAAAATGGTAAACTTGATTATGCCTGTGTGGCTTTCATGCATATATAACTGGACTGATTGTGGACCAGGCTGCACGCTGCAGCGAATGCTACTATATCATTACGCTTGGGCTGTAGGATCTCTTCCGCAGTGTGAACCTCCACAGTGAGCGCGGGTACCCAAATGGATTGGGCTGTACGCCGCATCGGTCATGTGCATTGCATTGCATTCATGCATTGATATCTATTTGTCTATCTGTTGTTGATTGTTGTTGTTTCATCGTTTAATGTGCTAAGTGGTTAGTTTCAACTTTGCATTGTAGTATTTCGGGATTTCTTACTTTCAGTCATTATATATGTCTATTACTACTGAGTTGAAAGTACTCACTTTACTCCTTGCACCATGTGTGCAGATCCAGGTACCTCGGGAGTTTAGCTGAGCTTTTGTTGATTTCAGAGTTTATCCGGAGTTGTCGAAGCAGCTGCCTGATGTCCGCAGGACCCGACTCCTCCCCTATCCCTTTTATTATCTTTTCGCAGTTATGAGACATTGTATTATTTGGAGTCTTGTCACACTGTGTTGTTAGAGGCCTTAGACTCATGACCCCTAGGTCTTTGGGAGTATATTCCGTGTTACTATGATATTCTGCTTAATCTTTTAGCTTTATTATTGTTAATGATATTTAAATAATTGGTTTTGAGCTTCATGCTCGGGTTGAGAGTGTAATTGGTCGGGCTTGCCTAGCAATTGTGTTGGGCGCCATCACGACCGGGATTAGGGTGGTGACATAATAATAATAATAATAATAATAATAATAATAATAATAATAATAATAATAATAATAATAATAATAATAATAAGTATAAGAGAAGAGACAAAAAGCGAAATAACGCAGTCAACCCATAATAACGAGCTTGAAATCCAACTACCGGAGAATCCAGAATAACAAGTCTTATTAACTTAGCTCAAATTTCATGGCATATCCAATAGTCACAAACAAATACAACTAATACAATCCGTTGCATGCGCAAGTCGATCCCACCATATAATCATCTGTCAATATTATAATCCATCCTTATTCCACCATTTCAATTAGTTACCTTTCAATTTCTGTTGCGGCGTGCAACCCATTCCCCAAACAATTTCAATCAATAATAGCAATTCAACAACCAAAATATAAAGGAATCTCTACATCACAAAAGTATATGTACGAGGTAATGAAGAATTACACAATAGTCCAGAATCTCTACCAATTCGAATATCTCAACATCACAAACTTATCGATATCTACCAAGTAACAACTCATACAAGTGAACTACATCATAGAAGGCAGCAAATTCTACAAAACTTTAAGGCAAGTAAGACGTGAAAATTTAAAGGTGCAAGTAAAGTAATTAGAGGCAGGAACAAATAAGCATTGAATTATGGAAGGGGTGGACAATTTAACACAAGGATAACTAAATGACAAGTAATAATTATGGCATGGAAGTTAAATAAGCATGTAGCAATTACGAAATGTACCAAGATATACTATGATGTAACGACAAACATGGAAGCAAGTAGTATAATGGTGCATATACACCCGTCACCTTGTATATACACCATTTCTCACGTAATTCACATAACATGTAGTCTACGGGTTCCTAATTCTGTCACGACCCAATTTCCAAACACGGTCGTGATAGCGCCTCTCGTGAAGACAAGGCCAGCCAACAGAACAACGATGCCTCTTTCAAAATTATGAAACATAAATGAATAGATAAATACAACTTAATGACAATAATAATCGATATCTACAACCAAGTCAAGAGCATCTAAAGAAGACTGAACACAACTACTGGGCCAATAATAACATACAAAATAAAATCTGGAATCAAAGGACGAAGTCCGGTGCCACGAACGCCAGCGGTCACCTTGCTCAGCTATGATAACAAAACCCTCAATCAGCTCTAACCTGCTACCGGGTAACGAATACCTGCAACTACACGCGAGGTGCAGGGAGTAAAGTGAGTACTCCAACTCAATGAGTAATAAAAGTAAATAACAACTGAGCAGCAGAAATCATGTAAGGCATTCCATCATGCTATAAAGAACAGTGCAATCCTTTGAGAAATCAGTAAAACCATGAAATCCTTTAGAAAATATCTAGCTCAGTTAAAACCTCTTTTGATAACATCTTTTTCAACAGTTAAGCAAACAAATGCGTAATCACACAGTGCAAGTCAGTACATAAGTCAACCCCTCGGGCACAACACTCCAATAACAATTAATATCAGGGTATCTGGTAAATAGTGCAAGAAGTAGCATGGATGACAATGAAATGAGAGTGCTGGATGTTATGATACATAGTACAAACAGGAACCAATGCATGAATGTAGTGCAATGCATATGACCGCTGCGGCATGCAGCCCGATCCATTTGGGTACCCCCGCTCACTGTGGGGGTTCAGACTCCGGAGGGGCTCCTACAGCCCAAGCGCAATATCAATATCACATCCCTGTGGCGTGCAGCCCGATCCATATTCAATCTAGAAATGCACATATAACACTGCTGCGGTGCGCAGCCCAGTCTATGCTCAGTCCAGAAATGTACATAAGCCCCTTGGGCAGCAATAAAATAGCAGTTCTCAGCTCAAAACTTCAGTAAGATATCATTTAAGTTTCCAAATCATGAAAAACGGTTGAATTTGCAAAACAGTATTAAATCCCTGGACCGAGATCAAATAATATGCAAAGTTGTGCGAAAACAGTGATATCAATCCCTGAAGGATTAACATAGTTGGCACGAAGCCCAAACATAGAAATCAGCCCAAATTATGATGATAACAAGTAGTTTCAGTCAAATACGACAAAAAAATCAACAACCGGGACGGACCAAGTCACAATAACCAATGGTGCTCAACCCCACGCTCATATTCGGCGTGCAAGTCACCTCAATACATCACTATGATGTACAAATCCAGGGTTTCAAACCCTCGGGATATCATTTACAATTATTACTCACCTCGAACCGGCGAAATCTCAAGCTCGTGATGCATTTCCCCTCAGTTCAGCCTCCTCGTGTGTCGAATCTAACCAAAATTAGAGCGAATACATCACACTATGCCAAAGGAACAATACCTAATCGAAAATAATCAAAATATAGCAAAAATCTCGAAACTAGCAAAACCCGAGCCCCGGACCCACTTCTCAAAAATTTACAAAACTTACATTACCGGATTCATCGTCTCGCCACGAGTCTGTACATGTCAAATTTACCAAAATCGGAGTCCATTTGACCCTCCAAATTTCATATTTAAATCTCAAAATCCCAAGCCCTAGTTTATCAATCTTAGGCTTAATTCCATGAATTTCTAGGTTAATTTTACATAATAAACATGTATTTAACTTGAAAATAAGTAGAAACAACTCAGCTTTGATGCTTCATGAAATCCCCCTTGAAATTCTCTCCAAAATCATCCAAGCCAAATGAAAGAAACAAGCCATGTATTTAACTTGGAAATAAGTAGAAACAACTCAGCTTTGATGCTTCATGAAATCCCCCTTGAAATTCTCTCCAAAATCATCCAAGTCAAATGAAAGAAATAAGCCAAATCCGTGTTTAAAGAATCTGCCCGTGCTTCGTCGAGTTGTACCTTGCACTTGTGCTATACAAGTTGTACATCCTATTAAAATATTCCCTTGTTGGACACCTTCTGTTTAGACACCCATAACGTCTTGTATAAATATCCAAATGACAAATGGTTTGAATATTTAGAAAATAGACTCGAAGATATTTAATTTGATAGGTTGTACACCATATAACTCTTTATATATCCCGAGATATGAGCTTCTAAGATCGGCTCCATAAAATCATAAAATTTTGGAGAAACTGCTCCACCAATCAACTTCAATCGATCATAACTTTCTCTACAGATATCCAAATTACAATTTCTTTAGCTTTATGGAAACTAGATACGAAGTGCTAAAACTCTTTATTTTGAATCATCTCAAAATTCCTTGTACATCAAAAGATATAGGCCTTCGAAGTACGCTCCACGACTGCACATGTGCTGTCCAAAGACAGCTTAGCAGCAAAAATTGCAGCAGTTTTTTCTTTTCTTTTGGGTCCGAATTCCATTCTGTTAACCTTCTGAAATACACCTGAGGCCCTCGGGACCTTAACCAATTATATCAACATGTCCCACAATATCATTCAAACTTGTACCAACATTCGGAACACCAAAAATAACATCAAAACATCAAATCATCATCGGATTCAAGCCTATGAATCTCAAGAACTTCCAAATTCCATTTTTGATCAAAAACCTAACCAAACCACGTCCGAATGACCTCAAATTTTGCAGACAAATCCAAAATGACATAACGAAGCTACAGAAACTCTCGAAATTACGTTCTGACCCTCGGATAAAAATCTCACCAATCAACCAGAATTCGTCAAAATACAAACTTTGCCAATTCAAGCTTAATTCTACACCGGTCATCACAAAAATATTCCGGACACACTCCTAAGTACCAAATCACCTAACGAAGCTATCCGAACCATAAAATTCACATTTTGAGCTCTCTAACACATAAGTCAATATCTGGTTGACTTTTCCAACGTAAGCTTTGTTAAAAGAGACTAAGTGTCTCAAACCTTACCAAAATCATTCCGGAATGACTTCAAATTTTGCACACAAGTCACTCTCGACATTACGGACTTGCCCCAACTTTCGGAATCGCATTCCAACCCCGATATCAAAATTTCCACTTCCGGTCGAATTTTCTCACAAACCTTCAAATTTTTATATTTAGCCAAATGACTTCAAAATGACCTCTGGACATCCGAATTCACTTCCGATCACGCTCCCAACTCCAGAATCACCATACAGAGCTATTCCCAAACTCGTAATCCCAATCGGACATATAAAACACTAAAATGCCTTCCAACCCAAATTTATAAAATTTTTCTAAAATACTAACTTCAACAATATACGCCGAAATGCTCACGGGTTATCCATAACCAAATCCGGACATACGCCCAAGTTCAAAATCATCATACGAACCTGCTGGAACTTTCAGATCCCGAGTCTGAGGTCGGCTGCTCAAAATTCCAATCTTAGCCATTTTCTTCAACTTAAGGCTGCCGCAATGAAAATTTTCTTTCCAATTTGACTCCGATATTTCCAAAATTCAACTCTGACCATACGCACAAGTCAATATACCTTAAATGATGATGTTCATGATTTCCAACTGCTGAACGACGCGCTAGAGCTCAAAACAACCGATCGGGTTGTTACATATTCCCTCCAATAAAGGTTAGACCCAACACTTACCTCACTCCATAACTCAAGAAATCAATCAACCACGACCTTGACTTTGGAACAAACCTCGAACCTTGTTAAATCTATAAAATTATTGACCATCTTTGGAAACTACCCACAAATCAATGAGGTTCAATTTAGACCAGTTTTGAAAAAGCTCAACAAAAGTCAACCCTAGCCTGGTTATGTGATTTATTTTCGAAATACTATCCCAATTCGAGGTCTAAATATCAATTTAACAAAAATATCTAATTATACTCAAATCCCTAATCTCTATTATGGAAATCCTAAATTTGATGTTGGAATCTCGTGCAATATAATGGGTAATTGAAAAGAAATGGAATAAAATCACTTAACAATGAATTTGGGGAGAAAAATCTCTTAAACAACCGCCTCTATGATTCGAAGACCCCACCTTCGCAAATGCAACAATTTTTTTTGCAATTGCGAACATACCCTACAGTTGCCAGGCATCGCAAATACGACCAAGTGACCGCAAATGCGATTCTTAGCTATTCGTAATTGCGAACCATATCCTCGCAAATGTGAGGTTACCCAATCCTAGGCGATTCTCGCAAACTAGAACTATTGTGCGCAATTGTGAGGCTTGAAATTGCGAGCCAGACCTCGCAAATGCAATATCTGCAGCAGAACACCAGCAATAGAGTGCACCAGCTATCCTAGCATTAGTAAAACTCATACGAAACACGTTCGAAACTCACCCAAGCCCCTCGGGCTCCAAACCAAATTCTGCACACAAGTGTAATAACATCATGCGAACTTGATCGTGCAATAAAATCACCAAAATATCATCTAAATCTATGAGTAGATCCTCAAATTGAATGAAATTTTAAAGTAGAAATCAAGAACATTAGAATAACATTTAACCGTTCGAATCATGTCAAATCAATATCACATTGAACCGAAGTTTGCAGACATATTTTAAATAGCAGTATGGAACTATTCCAAGTATTAACATCAAAATCTAAACCCGTTATCTAAGACGTCAATTTACAGTCAAACTTATTAATTTTTTCAACTTTAGAAAATTCTAGTTTTCGGTAAAATGAGTCAAAACAAGTTAAGACTTACGAATTCAATTTTGCACATGCAACCAGGTCCGAAATAATGATACAGACCCAATCACATCATCAAAATATTGATCCAGGTTGGTTTAGATAAAATATTGACCGTAGTCAACTCAAACTATTTTAAAGGAAAAAATTCATATTTTCTTTAATTTTTCACATAAAGGCTTTCTAGAATAGGACACAGACTTCGTACGCAAATTAAGAAACACTAAGCGAAGCTAATTAGGGTCCCAGTACACGAAAATAGAGGCTAAATTTCAAAATGACCTATTTGGTCATCAGATTCTCCACCTCTAAAAAGAATATTCATCCTTGAACGGACATAGAAAATTACCTAGACTGGTGAAAAGGTATGGGTATCTACTCCACATATCGAACTCAGACTCCCATATAGCTACCATGATTGGCTAACCTCTCTACTACACTCTAACTGAAGGATAACTCTTAGACCTTAACTTTCGGACCTGCCGGGCTAAAATGGCCACCGGCTCCTCCTCATAAGTCAAATCCTTGTCCAACTAGACTGAGCTAAAATCTAATACATGGGACGGATCACCATGATACTTCTAGAGAATGGACACATGGAACACCGAATGGACTGCCAGTAAACTAAGCGTCAATGCAAGCTTATAGGCCACCTCACCCAATCTCTCAAGAATCTCAAAAAGTACAATATACCTAGGGCTAAACTTTCCATCCTTTCCAAATCTCATCACTCTCTTCATGGGTGAAACCCGAAGAAAAACCCTCTCTCCAACCATTAATGTAACATCACAAACTTTACGATCGACATAAGTCTTCTGCCTAGACTAAGTAGTGCGAAGCCGATCCTAAACCATCTTGATCTTTTCCTAGGCATCCTGAACCAAATCGATACCAAACAACCGAGCCTCTCCCAGCTCAAACCAACAAACTGGCGAACATCATCGGCTCTCATATACCATCTCATAGGGAGCCATCTGAATACTTGATTGGTAGCTGTTATTGTAGGCAAACCCCCCAAGTGGTAAGAACTGATCCTAAGAAACCCCGAAATCTATAAAACATATGCAAAGCATATCCTCCAATATCTGAATGCTATGCTCAGACTGTCCATCTATTTAAGGGTGAAATACTGTACTCAACTCAGCCGAGGTGCCTAGCTCACGATGTGCATCCCTCCAAAAGTGCAATATCAACTACGTGCCCCGATTAGAAGTAATGGGCAACGGCACACCCTGTAGACGAATAATATTCCATATATATATCACCAACCTTTTCTAAGAATAGGTAACTATTATTGGAATGAAATACGCTGACTTGGTCAATCTATCAGCAATAACCCATACAACGTCAAATTTCTTCGGAGTCAGTAGAAGCCTAATAATGAAATCCATGGTAATACACTCCCACTTCCACTCAAGAATCTCAAGCCTCTAAAGCGAACCAACAGACCTTTAATGCTCGTACTTTACCTACTGGCAATTCAAATACCAAGCTACATGCGTAATTATATCTTTCTTCGATCTTCTCCACCAATAATACTGCCTGAAATCCTGGTACATCTTTCCAACACCCGGATGCATCGAATACCGCAAACTATGGACCTATTAAAGAATCAACTCACGAGACCCATGAATATTGGGCACACAAATCTGACCCTGCATTTGCAACACCCCATCATCCCCAGTAGAAACCTTATTGGCATCACCAGGGAGTATTGTGTCCTTAAGGACAAGAAAATAAGGGTTTTCATACTGATGCTCTCTGATGCACTCATACAAAGAAAACCGAGAAATCGTGCAAGCTAGAACCCGACTAGGATCCAAAGCATCTAACTTCACGAACCGGTTGGCCAAGGCCTGAACATCTGATGCTAACGGTCTCTCACCAACTAGAATATATGCAAGGCTACCCATACTCATAACCTTAATACTCAAGGCATCGAACACCACATTGTCCTTCCCCCGATAATACAAAATGGTAATATCATAGTCTTTCAATAGCTTCAATTACCTTCGCAACCTCTAATTGAGATCCTTCTGTTTGAACAAATATTGTAGACTCTGATGATCCGTGAATACCTCATGTCGCACTCTATTTTGCACTAGTTAAAACAAGATTTAACTTGCGGTTTCTCAATTGTTGGTAGAAGAGAGTCGCCACCTAATAATTAAAAGTATACTGGGGTACCTAATTAATTACCAAGTCATACTATTTATTAGTCTGCTAACCTGTGATATTATGGTTAAGAGTTCTTGTTCTTCTAAAGGGAAGGTGCTAGGCACCCCTTATAATCTACCTAAGGTAGCTCCACAAAAAATACACTAGATTTGGGATTAATTATTTATATTATTCCTTAACTAGTGTTATAAAGATATGGCTTATCGTATATTAGGACATAATTCTCTGGAGGCGGGAGGGGTGTAATTTAAGAGGATATGAATTATATAGGGGGAATAATGTTAGTGCATATATACTTGAAAAGAGCTTTTGAAAGAGATATATGATGTTTGTATTTAGGAAGATATGTGAAAAGGGAGAACTAACTTAAAACATTTGTTCCTAAAGTATAGAGGTACATGTTGTTCTAATTGGGGGAATAAATGGTACTATGAGAGTAGACCTAACACATACCTTTGTCTTTAGACTTGAAGAAAAATTATTTTTGAAATTCCTTTGGGTGACAACACTTAATTCTTTTTGAAATAATTTGATTATCATTTTTTTAAAGATAAAGCTTGTGTTTATAATCTGATTGTTTTCCTTTCTGAAAGTGGGGCTACTGTTCCTTGCTAAGCTTTGGGCTTTAAAATATTTTAAGAAAAATGAGCAAAAATATAGCAATGATATAAGCAATATAATTAGCGGATACAAGATTAGTTGCTAACTAATTCTTCTTTTAATCCTATATCTTTTAAGGCTTGCCAAAATTTATATGACATAGGATATAAATTAAAGCGTTAAATCCAATACAATATTGTTGCATACATATGAGATAGAGCAACAATAAAGATACAACAAAAAGAGGGAAAAATATAAAATAAGGTAACTGGCCAGTAAACAATAACGGGGTTTAAAGGGAGAGGATTGGACTCTGGTATTTGGGCCTCAAAGAGGTAGGCCCAGCAGTAAAAGGCGTGGCTACAACTTACATTAGATTTCTAAAAATAAGGCAAGGATAGGCTTGGGCCTGAGTTCCTTAAGAACTAAGCATGCCCAAACAAATGTACATGTTCAAAAAAAAGAAAATAAAGGTCATTAGATATATGTTTTGTATGTTTAATCAAGCATCAAATACATAAATAAATGATTGAAGCAAAATATATGAAATTATCAATGCTCAAATAGCATGAGAACTTACACTAATGTAGTGGTTATATCCAGTAAATGATTTATACTAAAAACCTTTCGTTGTCATTAAACACTAAACCCTTGAAGTTAAAATTTAATCCCAAATACCCCTAACCACTAATGAATTATTTTTTCCTTATGGGTTTAAATGCCAATAATGTTCTTTCAATGTAAACCAACTACCACAAACAACCTACTCCGAAAGTATATTTTTCTCTTGACAAAACAGTATAAGGACCCAAGAATAGTTTCATCTTTGTAACCTCATTTACAGTACTAAAAGAATGAAACACATGTCAAACAAGTCAAATTCTAAACACACATAGAGATATGAATACTATTGATGTTACTGCCAAAAGAACTAAATACTTGAAATGTCATGTAAAGAAATACACAACCCTGATATGCTGTCATACAAATGCCTCTGTCTTTGTAGACTAATCGCAGAATAGTTAGCTAAGTTTTTGCCACTAGCACACGTATAAACTAACAACAATACTTCAAAATTTTAAAAGCATCAACAAGAATTCAGACAAACAGTCATAATCAAGCAACTTCTACAGGTGTTACCAAAGGTATCAGAACATGAACAAGACTCTTATTATGAATAAAGGTTTACAGGTTCAAACATGGAGTTCCTAAAGGTTCTCAATAGGATCACATTTCTATAATAGTATTAACCTTAAGCAAAACATTATGTCTGGGTAGTAGCAGTAAAGAGCTTCTCATAGGATTTAAAGACTAGAATCAGTTTAGATTAGCAGGAGAGAGAGGATTGAGTGCAATTTCAAAATAAAGTATGGGATCATGAAGACAACAGGGGTACATACAATATTCAAGATCAACTACGCATTGTCACACCTCGTTTTTACCTATACTTTACTGGGCTTTTACTACACCCCGGAGAAGGGATATATTAAAGAAAGGAGTTTTTCCAATTAAAGGACAATCGAAACGGAATTCGTTTTACTTAAGATTCAGAGTCGACACTTGGGAGATTTATGATGTCCCAAGTAACCAATTTGAATCCCGAATCGAGGAAAGGGTTTGACTCTGTTTAACAGCCGCAAACCAGAAATTCGGGTAAGAAGTTCTGTTAACTCGGGAGAAGGTGTGAGGCATTCCCGAGTTCCGTGGTTCTAGCACGGTCGCTCAACTGCTATATTTGGCTAAATTTTGATTTTAATACATATTACACTTACAGTGCAATTTTAAAGTTATTTATCACTTTTTATCAATTATTTTTTATTTAAGAAAGTGAACGTCGTTTAAGAATATATTTTCGGATCACGTCACATGAAATGCACCCGGATCCTCGATACATTCTTATTCAACGTTTTCGAATTTGGATTTGGGTTGCATGAAATGCACACCCGTATTAGGAAGGTAAAATTATTAAAATCACGCCTAAAGCGACTAACGTGTTGTTATCTTTTGGGAAGGCCGTAAAATTCGCTAAACAGCCCGTCCCGAATCTCTAAGTATTTTCAATTAAATAATTAATGAGGGCCCCGCGACTATATGTTTGATTTGGCAAGGCTCGTCTCATTTTATTATTAAAGGCCAAACTAAAGTAACTAATTTTCTATTTTTTGTTTGTCTCTAAGGGCTAATTAATTCATATTTATAAGTTCGAACTTCGAATTCAAGTCCGAATTCAAGCAAAACGGAAAACTCTTTTAACTTGGACCAGCTACCTAATTCGAAACCCAATTTTATATTTATGAATTGATTTCTCCTATTCCTAATATATGTTGAATTGAGTTGCCTCGAACGAAACCAAAAAAAAACTGAATTTCTCCTAACTAAATCCAAATAACAGACTGACCTACGAATGTGCTTTGATGTGGCCCAATCTCCCAGGCCCAATACAAATGAGGCATGATTCAAGTAATGATAATGTCACAGGCCGGGATCGAATCTCGGCAGGAACAAAGCGACCAAAATGGATATTAGGCCAACGCTGAGTTCCGATCGAAGTCATGATAGGCTACATTGATAAAGCAATTTAATCATGGTTACAAGATTTAAACTAATTTCTATTGAAATTTCATATGTCTAAGTTGAATGCTAATCTGGAGACAATCTGTAGTGTGGAGCTATTATATGTGTTAGTTTCCAAATTATTGTCCTAAAATTGACAAATGTTGTATGAGCAAATTAACGTATTAATATTTAAAAAACGTGAGATGCCTAGATTTTTCAGGCCATTTAGAAATTGATCTGAATGTTAATAGAGAATTGTGAAACCTCTTGGCTAACAGTTATCAACAGTTGTATGACTAATGATTAACAAAAACAACAACGAAATTATAGAATCAGTATCAATCTATACTAAAATGATGATTAATCTAATTACAAAACTCAAGTACTGGAGCCAATGCCTGCATACAGGCTTAATAATCCAACTGTCTATTAATAGTTCAAACAGTCCTACTTATACATTCTGAAATGGAATTATAAATCAACTACAATTCAAACTAAATGAATTCAATAAGCAAACAGGAGTGCAGAACTTCATTTCACTCAAAACTTGGAAATACAATCGTGTACCTGGAAGAGAAGGAAAATATGTGAGAAGAAAAGGAGGGAATCAGCAGCAATTATACAGCAACAGCAGATCAACGGTCAAATTTCAACAGCACAAGGATTTTTAATAGTCAAATTTCTTCAATCCACAACTAGAATTGCAACAATAGGAACAACAACATTCAAATTGATCAAAATGACTTCATTTGATCTCAAGTTATTCACAATCTAACTAGGAAGCTACACGAAACCTCAATGTAACAGTATTTGGATTTCTCTGCCAGTTTTCTATTTTTCGTTTTTTGGTTTTTCTATATGAAGAAAACTAAAATCTAAGAGGTTCAGATCTGAATTTTTAATTTCAGATTCTGTAGGGATTTAAGGGGATTTTTTGGGGGAAAATTGGGTTTCAAACTTGTGAAGCAAGGCAGAATGACTGTCTATTTATAGACACAATTGGGAGGGAATTTTAAATTTTAATTTTACTTTTTAGTCCCTATGTTATTTCTGTTTTTCCCCTCTTATTTCTGACTTGTATTACAAGTTACTACACCTATTTTATTAAAACTTATACTAAAGCCCATTCTAGAAGGTTCTATACCTATTACAATTCCTATACTATCCCTACCCCATTCCAGAAATTACCAAATTTAAGTAAACTACCATTTTCCATTGACTAAACTACCCTTTTTTCATCTAGGAATTACTATCAACCTATTTGATATACCCAAAATGTCCCTACCCCCCCTCCCCAGAATTACTGCCCTAATTTATCCCAATCAGCTATATCCAAATACGCTAAATGCCTTTAGAATTCAACATTATCAATCCATCAATTGATCAAGCAACCACTAAACTAGCAATCAATCCATAATCATATTACAACTAAACAGGCAGGCTGTAAAACCAAAATTTAACTAATGGCTAATTAAATCCAAATCCAATGTAATCGCATTGACGAATCAGCCCTCAATCTGAATCATAATAAAACTGAGAAAACAAACAACAATACCTGGCCAAGAGATTAACTAGTCCTATATTGGAAAAACAAACAAAAATGTTTAACTAATCCTAAATTGACTAACTGATAAACAAGTCATTTGTTAAGAGAAAAGATAAAGATGGCCCGAAAACCTTACCTACAGTATCCGGAGTAGAGATTGGAAAACTCGACTCGAGCCTCGGAAGAATGTAATCGCTCGTCTTTATTAAAGAACAAACGGGCCATAGTTTTGCGACTTGAACCCAACATTGAACTTAGGGACTCAGCAAAATTAAACAAACTTAAGTTCTTGGAGGTTCTGCCTTCTTTCTTGGATTCAGAACAGGTTCTAGTTGATTTGAGGGGGGTGCGTTGATAGACTAGGGATCAGGGGGAGAAGTAGATATTGTATTGTGTATTTTAATGGAGGTTTGGGATCAGCGCCGCCAGCAGAGAAAGAGGGCGACGCTAGGGTTTGGGGACATTTGATCTGGGAATGGTGGAGCTCTGGCTAGGTTTGATGTATAAGGACTGGATTTTGGTAAAGAGGGGGTTGAGGAGAATAGCTCGTAATATTTTGGCAGCGTTTGGAGGTTAAACGCCGCTGGATGGCGGTTTCCGATGACAGAGGTGGCGGTGAAGATGGTAACTTTAGAAGATGAGTCTTAGGTTACACAAATGATTTTTCGGACATTTTAATTAATGTGGGAGGAGGGACTGGGGCCATTGGATGAAGGTAAAATGAGGGGCTCAGATTCAAGGATGCAAAACGACGTCGTTTAGCCCTTCTTGAGACCGGACCGGGCTAGAGATTTTTGGGCCTGAGCGTGTGTGACTTTGGCGAATTGATTTTGGGCTTATGAATTACTTTGTCCTGATTTGGATGTTTTCCAAGCCTTCTCTTCTTTCATTTGTTTTTTTTCATTTCTTTAAATTGCTATTGTTTATTTTTATTTTTTGTATTTTTTTTTTTAATTTTGTAAAAATTAAAACAAAACTTAATTAAACTATTTAACTTCTAAAATCAATTATCAATTAAATTTGCCTAGGAATTTTTTTTTGTGAATTTCTTTAAATTTCGTTCTAAAATAAATCAATGCCTAATTAATACTAAAAAAATGAAATTAATCCTAAATGTAAATGTATATTTTGTATTTTTATATGACTTAACATGCACAAATAACATGCACAAATAACATGCAAACAATTAACACAAAATTCACAAAAATTATAAAATAAGAAAAAATTTTTTGTTTGAATTTTATGGGAATAACTCATATATAGGGCAAAAATCACGTGCTCACAGTTGCCCCTATTTGCTCGGAAGCACGAAGAGTTTTCCTGCAAAGATAAGTGAGCAAATACGAGCGATTTTACCCGTTCGAGTATTCCGTTGTGAAGCATTTTGAAAAGTTTTGACCGCACCTTGCTTCGGAGTTTGCCTACATATCCTGGGCTAAACAAGAATCAGGTCAGTGTAGTTCAGGAATGTCTGGTAGCTGGGACTACCAGGAGCTGTGTTTTCATTACTGTTGCTGTTACTGCTTGCTGACCTCCTTATTACACCGTGGTAAAACAAAAAGAAGCTAGCCTAAGCTATGCTTTATGAGTTACAAGAAATCCTATCTATTCCTTTAAACTTGATCTTGTGTCGCCTTGAACTTGTATCTTGTGCTCTTCCAATGGAATTCTTGCTGTTGCCTTGGCGATATTTTTCCATTCCTCCTGATGTTGCTTGACTACTATGATCTAAAATATGTGTCCATTTTTCAGGTGGGCTCTTGCTTACGATGCTTGAAAAGTATTCCATTGTTCTCCAGGTGGGCTCCTGCTTGCGATTGCTTGAAAAGGTATTCCCTTGTTGTCCAGGTGGGCTCCTGCTTGCAACAAAATAGACAAACAAAGAAAATTTTCTGCCCCAGTCTGTTGACTGGGCATATCATGCTATCAGATATTAAAATTTAAAGGCTAAAACTTGGATTGTACTTCCCTGGTTTTCCAGGTAGGTGCCTGCTGCTGAAACTGGAAAAGTATTCCCTTGTTCTCCAGGTGGGCTCCTGATTGCTGAACATGAAAAGTATTCCCTTATTCTCCAGGTGGGCTCCTGGTTGCAACAAAATAGACAAACAAAGAAATTTTTTGCCCCAGTTTGGTGGCTTGGTACAGCATGTTATCAAATATAAAAATTGAAAGCAAAATCTGAATTGTACTTCCCTTGTTCTCCAGGTGGGCGCCTGATTGCTGAAGCTTGAAAAGTATTCCCTTGTTCTCCAGGTGGGCTCCTGCTTGCTGAACTTGAAAAGTATTCCCTTGTTCTCCAGGTGGGCTCCTGACCTCAACAAATTAGACAAACAAAGAAAATTTTCTGCACCAGTTTGGTGGCTGGGTACAACATGTTATCAAATATAAAAATTGAAAGAAAAATTTGAATTGTACTTCCTTTGTTCTCCAGGTGGGCGCCTGATTGCTGAAGCTTGAAAAGTATTCCCTTGTTCTCCAGGTGGGCTCCTGCTTGCTGAACTTGAAAACTATTCCCTTGTTCTCCAGGTGGGTTCCTGACTACAACAAAATAGAAAAACAAAGAAATTTTCTGCCCCGGTTTGGTGGCTGGGCACATGGATGAATGTTTCGGGTCATCACATCCTCCCCAACTTAAACCAAATGCTCGTCCTCGAGTGTACCCAGAGTTGTACTAGAAGCAACCCAATAGCTGAACGACCTTACCATGCCTAAACCCAGGGTGATCCCTCTTCACCCCTATCTCGCATAGGTCCGATAACACAATATAGCTGAAATTTTACAGTCCGTCTAAACCATAAACCGTAAGACCACATTGCACTTTCCGAAATCTTACACAAGATCAGAACCTCACATCTTTATTCAGAATAAACCCGAACCAACTGTAATAACCCATACCTGCAACTTCGGCTGCAATCATATGATATACCACATAACTCAAACATATGCCGCGATAACTTCCATTCACAGCAGCTGCCCACTACAACCAAATATCGATATATAATACTAACTATTATAAAAATTTGAAACTGAATTATTTTACCAACTATTATAAGAATCTGAAAGCTAAGTCCTATTATCCAGGGAGGTCCTGACAACTATTAAAAATTATGAACCTACGTTATATCTTTCAAAGGTATTACTTCCACTACATTGTTATCAAAGAGGTCTTAACTACTCCTCATTATCCAGGAGGGTCCTGACAACTTCTAGTTAAAAGACAATTTTAACCTAAATTGTATCTACTAAAGGTACGACTTCTACTATATCTTGTTATTCAGACTGGCCTTACAACTACGTCCCATTATCCAGGAGGGTCCTGAAAACTCCTAATTGAAACCTATCCTAAACATGCAAACTTTAGAACGAACTTATATTCCTTTATATTAGGTTATGTTTCTCATGATTGTTCTGGCATTTAAACTAAGTCCCATTTTCCAGGAGGGTCCTGAGGATTTCTAGTCATACCTGTTTGGGTCCTGCATTTCTTTACGGAGGATTTTTCCGAAACTTGTGCCCCTCTTTCAATCAAAGAAAATCTTATCAGTTTAAAATGTGGTGGTTGATTCGTGGCCTTGAACTTTGAAAGTGGCCCAACATCCTCCATTTGCTGCATTGCATGAATCGGCGCCTCCCCACTCAAAGATGTATGTTGTTCCTTCTTGTATTAACCCATGGTTCGGTCATTGAGGTCTACAACCCCCTTATTTGCCATGTTAACTTTGATTTTCTTGGAAAGTCTTGCTCATTACTGGTTTGCCACCCTTTGTTCATCCTATCACAGGAAATTCTTTTGATCTATTCACCATCACCCTTCATCTGTTGCATTGTTCATGAGTTGATATGTACCAAACCCTTGTATTTCACCCAAAGCACGTCAATTGCCACCCACTCAAGATGTATATTGTTCTTTTCTTGACTTAACTCTTGATCCGGTTCTCGAGGTCTACAGTTCCCTTATTTGCCATGTTTACTTTGAGTTTTCTTGGAAAATCTTGCTCATCACTGGTTTACCACCCTTTGTCCATCCTATAATAGGAAATTCTTTTGATCTGTTCACCCTCGCTCTTCATCTGTTGTGTTGTTGACGTATACCCAGCCTTTGTATTTCACAAGGACTTCCGAAGCATGTTAATTATTGACAATTCAATCATGTTTGATGTTATTTCCTGACTTATGAAAATTTGATGTGCTGGCCAGATCCCATTTTGTGCAATTGGAAAACTTGGTGGCAAATTTTGAAATTATTTCTTTACTTGTGATGACCCGACAGACTCAAGAAGAGAGAATAAAATAAGGTGGGAAGAATAGAATGAAGGAAAATGGAAAGAGACGATTCCTAACAAGAAACCTACAGAGTAGAAAAACATCAGATGTAGATACCGACTCTAGCGACCTTGACATGCACTTGCAGCCCATTCTGTATAGCAAATCTGATGTTCAGCTCTTGTTGCACCTTTTGCCGTGAAACTGGTCTTCAATATTTCCCTTGCCCGATATGATCCATCATCCTTAGTCGACTCGTGGTGCCCGTAGGGTTTTCACCATCAAGCCTCTCTCATTTTGATTTTTCTCTCAACTCACTGTCGCCTTATGTTGCTCGCGAAGGTTTTCACCAATAAGACACTCTCATTTTTATTTTTCTCAGCCTTCATTATCTTGGGGTACCCGTGAGGGTTTTCATCAACCAGACTCTCTCATTCTTTATTTCCTTGACTTGGATTGAAGTGTTGCCCCTGATATAATTCACCTCTGCTCACTTGACTTGGTATCTCTCAAAGACTGAGCGGAAGGTCTTTCTTTGGACCGTAATGTGGCTTTTGGATGGATTTTAGAAAGAAGGGTGTAGAAGCTCAAAATATTTCAACGTGGGTTCAAAACTACAACTTTTGGAATCAAATTTCTGCAACAACCATAACTTCTACCACAATTTCATTCTGGGGGATTCTTGGACTTTTCTTTTGTTGTGACTGAACCTCAGTGAGGCTGCCTACGTACCCTTTCGGGATCAAGTCAAACGTAGTTCAGGCGACTACATTTGTTGTTGCGATCCTTCCTTCTTCCACTTTTTTTTCTTTCTTTTCATTCCTTCCTTCTCCTTTCTTTGCTTTTTCTTTTCTCTTTTTTTCTTTCTCTTCTTTTTCCTTTTCTTTTTCTCTTCTCTTCTTTTTTTTTCTTTCTTTTTATTTTTCTTTCTTTTCTTTTCTCTTTTTTCCTTTTTCTTTGCTTTCTTTTTCTTTTCTCTTATTTTCATTTTTTTTCCTTTCACTATTTTTCTGCTGCTTCTCCACTTACTTCCCCGTTTGAGGTTGAGAGTTTTATTATTAATTCTGAAAGAGGGGTATGCAAGAAAATAATCGAGGCTCAAAGGGGTACCAAAGGATAAAGTGTTTGGATAGCATAATAAAATGCCTTCGTCATTCCAATCTTCAAAACATACCTAGTACAAACGACGCAGTAAACCAATATGAGGAAAGCACACAACATCTTTTGATTGCACCAGAATTAGTAACCATATTCACATATTTGCCTTCTACATTTGTCAACTACCCAACACCATTGGACAACAACCTTAGTACCACGAACGACCCTTGTAGACTTAGGGGCAAACTGGCTTTTGATTTCAAACCGATGCAGCATGATGCATTTCAACAGTATTTCTTTATGTTCCATTTGCTCCCAGTTTTACTTGATTCGGGCTTCAGCGTGTTCCAATATGTTCTGATTTCCCTCTAGTGCTCTTACATCTTCAACATTGTTTCATTGTTTCATTACTAAACTGATTTTTAAAACACGCTGAGAATTATGCGTGCATGTCGTGTCACTAGAACCAGCATGAAAAGAATCGCAAAAGGAGAAGGAAAAAATGACTAAAAATGGCGGGAAATAGAGAATTGTATTAAACTGACGGTGAAAGAGTTTAAACAACAAAACAAGCAGACAAACTAGTTACAAACCTTGAACAGACCTAGACAGCACTAGACACACTATTATGACTAGACAAAGCAAAGTGAAAAGATAGAAGGGTTTGACTCACAAGACAATATCCGAATTACAACCATGAAATAACCCGGATAACAGAAATGACACCAAAATAAACCACCAAAACTTCGAGAGATGGAACGTCTTCCCAATTACCAAGCATGGCATCTTAGCCACTGAATTTCACACCAAGATTACTTGAACTTTCACAAGTCTTCATCACGTTGCTCTTAACAAACTGCTTTTGGGTTTCTTCTGCCGGCTCATTCTCACGATCAATCAGTCCCACCATATGCGCCTCATTATGCACAAGAGATGGATTTTGGCCAGTTTTTACTGCATCTAGACTTTGCACGACAATGTCGCCTGCATCAATAAGCTTCTGAATTGTATTCTTCAACTTCCAACATTTCTCTATGTCATGCCCCAGGGCACCTGAGCAGTACGCGCACCTCTGAGAAGGATCAAACTTCTTTGAAAGAGAGTTCGGCATTTTTACCTGAATCGGCTCTAACATATCCAATGTCCTTAACCTCTGGAACAGACTGGCATATGATTCTCCCAACGGAGTGAGGGTTTTCTTCTTCCGTAACCTCTCATTCTTAAATGCTGGATTGGGCCGAAAACCTGATCCAGGGTGTTTTTGATAAGCTCGCGGGGGTAGATGGGCATTTTGAGGAGCTGGGTACTAGGAGTGTGATGGGCTACTTTGGAATTTTTGTGGATAGAAGTAACGCCGGGGAGGGTCATCTAATGCACAAGGATTACCACGAGGACGATGTCGAGGTTGGAAGTGTCGATCAGGAGAACCTATTGGATCGTCTTTTTTGTTCCTCTTTCTTCCAACCAAGCTTACTGATACGTTTTGAATGGCTTCTGAACAGCTCACAATTTTGCCTGACTTAATTCCTTCTTGTACTAGCTCCCCCATTAGTAAAACACATCCTTGAAAGGCTTTCCTAGGGCCGGGATCAAATGACTATAGTCGGTGGGTCCCTGGGCCTGTTGAAAAAGCTTGACCATTTCTTCTTCCATAATCGGATGACTGACTCGAGCAGCTTGCTCCCTCCATCTGTACCCAAACTCTCTAAATCTTTACTCTGGCCTTTTTCCATTTTAGATAACGAGGAGCGGTCTGATGTAACACTCGATTTACACTGAAAATATCGGACAAAATCTTGAGCCATGTCGCCCAATGTAAGCCACTTATCTTGACTGGTATACCAGTCCAAGGCTGCTCCAGTTAGGCTTTCACTGAAATATGTCATCATTACGTCGTCTATCGCCCCAATAATCCTCATTTCATTGCAATAGATCCTCAGGTGGGCCACCGGATCTCCATGACCATCGTACAAGTTGAATCTTGGTACTTTGAACCCTGCGGCTATGATGTCCTGGCTTTCCACTCTTTGCTTGTCCCTAAAGGACTGATCTGTGCTTTTCAACTTCCTGGGTACCCCATCTCGCTCTTCTCTTCCCGTAACCCTTTCATTTCTAGCATGAAGGTGCTCATCCCGGAAGCTCTTCTTGTATGAATTGAGGTTCTTGTGGGCACCCTCTGGGAGGTGATATTGGGTATTGTGAACTTTGAGTGGGTATTCATTGTTTGGGGTAATGGATATGGCATGGGAGTAATTTTGGGGAGATGTAACTAGAGGATGAGTGATGGAGTTATTAGGGTAGTTAGGAAAATTGTGATAAACGAGTGTATCTGGGGAATATGGAGGATTATTTGGCACTGTGTCAGTAACTTGGGTAAGGGCAACATCTGGAAAAATCGGTGGTGGCGGGGGTGGTTCCTTCCCAGTCATCCAGGCTTGATACATATCTGCCATGTGTTGTCTCAACATCTGCACCTCCTCGACCAACCCATCATCCCGTTCATTCACCTGCTGTCGAGTACCGGTACTAACCATATCAATTCTATTGTTGTTTGTCATCACCTTTTGTCCTTGTGTTGTAACGAGGAATTACCGTTTTTTTAAAACTACAAACCAACCACCTTTCTGGAATGACAAAATGAAACCCCCATGTTAGCGTTAGGGCATTTAGCATATTGATTTTTCTTTCCTTTTTTTTTTGGTTTTCCTTTATTTTCTTTTCTTTTTGCCTTTTGTGGTTTTTCCTTTTTTTCTTTTGGTTATGGTCGAATCCTACGTGGATTGCCTACGTATCATGACCCCGCATGAATCAGACCGAGCGTAGTTCTTGCAAATTAATGCAAAAATAAAGAGATATTTTTTGGGATTTTAAAATTTTGTTTTTCTTGAAGGGAAACTACAGAAGCAGACTCCAACTACAAACTCGATGATTAAAACTAGATCAAGAGTACATCAAAGCTTCACATCCTGGGACCCGTGGGGCATCACTCGGCATCACCACAGGCTTCCGCAAGACTGAGAAGGTTTCAATGTCAACTAAGACTATTTTTAACAACAACTGGCCATGTAATGGCTTATTTTGACAAAGTGGCTATTTTTGCAAAATTTCGTTTAAGAAACTACAAACTCGATGATTAAGAACACATCAAAATTTCTCATCCTGGGGCCCATGGGGCATCACTCAGCATCGCCACAGGCCAACACAAGACTGAGAAAGTTTTAATGTCAATTGCGACTATTTTTACAAAATTGGCCATGTAATGGCTTATTTGACAAATGGATATTTTTGTAACAGTTGTTTAGATGACCAAACTTGATTTTGCATATACGGCCTTTCAACATTTCCGAAATGGAGATTTTAAGGTTGTGTCCGCAAACCGTTTAAAAATGACTCAGGGTGGCTGTTCTTGCAAAAATGGCCTTCCGGCGTCCTTTTGAGGGACATTCGCCTTATTTTGAACAAGAATGGAATCACCCGACTTATTCATGATGAAAATTAAAATTCAACATTTTTTATTTATTTTTGCAAAAGGAGTGGTTGGACCCGATGAGGGTTGCCTACGTATCTCACATCCGGTGAGAATCAAACCAGCGTAGTTCGGGCCGACTGGCCAAAATCAAGACTATTTTTGACGAAAAATTACTTTCTATATATATATATATATATATATTTTAAAATATTTTCTCTTTTTCTATATTTTTTTTTCATTTTTTTAAAAATCCAACAACATTTCGGTATTATTTAGACATTGGGTTTTCACGATAAATGGTTATCCTCCCTTAGTCTTAACACTGCTATTTTTTACAATTTTTCACTCAATGTATAAAATCAGTCAACATGCGGATCCGAGCAAATAAATGCAAGTAGCACGTAATATGCACCAGGACGGTCATTTCAATTTGATTCACCTGTCCTAGACTGACCCAACCCCTGTGTTGAGTCCCCTAAGTCAAAATGCACGTGATGCAAATAAGCGTCCTACTAGGGTTCCGGCATGAGTTTATTGTTCATCTAGGTTTAAACCCTAGGTTTATTGGTCTAGACCTGGCTTACCCGAGCGGACAACTCGGCCGAGGTAGAGGCAGCGTACCGGGGATACAGAAGCTCGCCTGGCTTTGCAACTTATCCAAACCTTGTTCTAAATTGGGAAAAAGACTCTAATAGAAGAGAAGCTACACGAAGTGCACCCTTCTCCATGATATAGAAGACTCAGAAAGAGGGATGGATTCGCGACAGTTTAGATACAATTCAACAAATATTAAAGCGGTAAAACATTTAGCACGTAAGGCAGGGAACATGTGTCAACATCAAATAAATCCAAATACAACAATTTAACTGAGCTCGAATTCTTGAACCCTGAACCAAAATTTTGGGTTCTTATCCCTAGCAGAGTCGCCAGAGCTGTCACCCCTCATTTTTGCCGATACTTTACTAGGCTTTTACTATACCCCGGAGAAGGGATATAATAAAGAAAGGAGTTTTTCCAATTAAAGGACAATCGAAACGGAATTCATTTTATTTAAGATTCAGTGTCGCCACTTGAGAGATTTATGGTGTCCTAAGTCACCAATTTGAATTCCGGATCAAGGAAAGGGTTTGACTCTGTTTAACAGTCGCGAACCAGAAATCCGGGTAAGGAATTCTGTTAACCCGGGAGAA